>JAXCGZ010007940.1:17500-37500 GCA_037179515.1 Halocaridina rubra | reverse complement strand
CCTTTTGTCAATAATTAAAGCCCATTTTCAAGAAATTGGGCTGTTAATTAACGGAAGTAAAACACATTGCATGTTTATTGGTTCAAGGTACCATATATAACAAATTCCAGAAAACACAACTATTAATTTTTGCGGCAATATCATTACACCTAGGAAAACACATATAAATAAAGTATGCAAAAAGGTAACAGGATCGCTAATGTACTTCTCACGTATAAAAGACAATTTTATGACTACCACTCGAATAACAGTTGACGAATCTCTAGCCCTAAGTCACATTAATTATTGCACAACTGTATGTGAATCTATCAATAAGACTCAGATAAATAGAATACAGAAGCTTATTAATTTTGCAGTTCTAGTTGCCCTGGGAGGAATAAGAAAATATTACCACATCACACCAGCTCTCAAAAAACTTGGGTTTCTGCAGCAGAAAACAAGGTCACAAAATTTGAACCATCATTATCCTAACTGCTATTTAATTTAAAAACAATCAGGGATATAAGGGGAACCAGCACAAGGCAGAGCAATGAGCTATTTATTCAGTGAACAAAAACAGATGCAGGTTCAATGATGATCACTACTAAAGGGCCAACAATCTAAAATATTATTCCAGTACGTTTTAAAACTTATTTTTTCTTTCTCAGCTTTCAAACGCATAGTATATAGTTTTCTTTTGGACAGATAGTTACTGTTCACACTCTAATCAAGCATAATGATTTTATGCAATATCCCTTCACACTAACCAATTGGTATGTACATTTTTGTCGCCTTCTTTTGTCTCAAAGTTAAGAACTAATTATTTTCATTGTAAGGAATACAAATATGGTGATGATGCCGAAAATAACGATTCTATGTCGATTTTTCTTATTACTACTTTATTATTAGCATTATTGTCAACATTTTTATTTCAGTATGAGTATTGTTGTTATAATTTTATATACATTTCAGAACTCAAGGCAATCTTCATTTTCTAGGATTCTATATATCTGTTCATTGTAAGTGTATGTATTACCCTCTTACTTATTAGTTCAATTACATGTCCTCTTATAAGTGTACTCTTAGTTTTGTAAAAGAATAGCCGTTATACAAATGAAAGTAAATGTTTGTTAGTTTATTTTATACATCAGATTCTCCTAAAGATGAGTAGTGGATAATATGCTTGAAAGCACTATGGCTCTCAAAATTTCTTTCAATTTACTTGAGAAGAGTGGTGTATTGGTTTGTAATAAAGGGAGAAGTACCAGAGAAGTTAGTAAGAATAGTGAAAATGATGTATGAGGGTGCAGGAACCACCGTACAGACGAAGTATGGGGAGACTGAGGCATTCCCTGTGGAGGTAGGCCTCCATCAGACATCAGCTCTCAGTCCTTTTTTGTTCCTTTTTTGTTATCGACACTTTGACAAGAGAGTTAAGAAATAATGAAGAGCTGTGGGAACTGATGTTTGCCGATGATTTGGCCAGTACAGCAGACACAGAAGATGAACTGCAAGAAAGTTTTTTAGTCTGGAAAAGGGGCCTCGAAAAGAAAGGATTGAAAGTAAACCCAGTAAAGACAGAGCTAATGGTTAGTAGTATAAGAGGTCAGGAAGAGGTAAACCTTCAAATGGAAGATGGTACAGTGCTAAGTCAGAGCAGTGAGTTTAACTACTTGGGATCAGTATTAACAGAGGAGGGAGGTACGGAGAAAGCAGTGAGACAGAGAGTGAAGGAAGCATGGAGAAAATGGAAAGAAGTGACTGGAGTTATCTTAGACAAGAAAATGCCGTTAAAACTCAGAATGAGGATATACGAGACAGTGGTCAGGCCTGCACTGCTATATGGGGCAGAAGCTTGGTCACTTAGGAGGAGAGAGGAGGGACTGTCGGAGAGAACAGAAATGAGGATGATTAGATGGATTGCTGGAATATCATTACTGAAGAGGAAAGAGAGTCGAGATATAAGAAGAATGTGTGGAATTTGTAATGTCATAGAGAAGGCTAGGGAAGCTCGTCTGAGATACTATGGCCATGTAGTAAGAAGTGGGGAGGAGGAACCAATCAGGAGAGCTAAGAATATGCCAGTGATAGGGAGAAGGAGTGTGGGGCGCCAGCGGATCAGATGGATGGACGTGGTGGGGAGGGATATGGTTGATGTTGGATTGGAGGAGGGAGATGCAAGGGATATGAACAAGTGTAGGAAGTTGACTCGAGCGGCCGACCCTGCTATTCAGTGGGATTAATAAGGTCGAAGGAAGAAGAAGAATATATATATATATATATATATATATATATATATATATATATATATATATATGGTTGGTTGGTTGGTTCGGTTTTACGTCACAAACTCCCTTTTCTACTAAGGGCTAGGACGGTTGCCTTCTTACGAAGGACTTGTTTTGGCAGGTGTAACCGTTACCCTGAGTGCATGCCCTTACTAACCTCAGTCCGTGACAGGGCGCGAACCCTTGACCTTCCGCCTCAGAGTCGCAAACGCTACCAATATATGTGTGTGTGTATGTGAGTGTGTGTGTTTGTGTGCATTCAAACATATTTTCATTCATTCTTAGAATATGTATACTTATTTGAATGGATATGTTGGATTATGTTGTTAGAGGACGTAATTCTAGAATCACTGCTAATCCAGTTAGAATTAGGGGTATGAATGTGTTAATCGAACTGTAGAGCTTATATGCTTCATGTCCAAAAAGCATAGATGCATAGCCTAACTTTGCTTCCAAAAGTGCTCTGACGGTGGTGAAAGTGTTCTGCTTCAGTAACATAATATTCAGGGAAATAGTGTTTCTCTCACATGACGTGTGAATCCTTCCCACATGTTAAATAAATATTTGCCATCAGTATTAACTGAATTTGCATTATGCAGCTGTATTATAGGCTAAGTAGATATGTATGATCATTTCCGTCTTGACGGACGGTTTAAAACGGCAAACGTTGCTTCTTGCAAGGGCCAAAGATAAGGAAGAAGTGCCTACCCCAATTCACTTCCCTTTTCTCGACGCTGCTGATCAACTCCAATGGAAGGATACAACCAGCACTTCTGAAATCAAGCAGCGTTGCAAGAAATGCTAGAGGGAGCTTTGGAGCATTTTTCCTCATCAATAGCCTCAAGGTCTCTCCCTCCCTAATTTTGTCTCAAGGATTTACTCCCCAAGCTTTTCACACTCCCGTGCGCACCTACAAAGCAGCAGTAGCAGATAAAGGTTGTAGCGCATTCTGTCAATGTAGAAGTAGACATATGCCTTACCTGGCAATTCAAAAGACATTTGGCACTTCTAGTTGGTAATACCAAGTATGTAAATAAAAGAACTATACCCAATACTGAGTGAATTACTGAAAAAAACAGTTCAGATTTAAATGACAGTCTTCCTGAATAATGTACAAAGCCCCTATATATTAATATAGAGACAGAAGCTTTGTGATTTTTCAAAATGAAATGCATAATGTATCAAAGTAGAAAGCTAACCAGGGCAAATTCAATAAAGATGAATATATTGTCATAAACCTAAATACAAATGCTTACTTAGGTAAAAATATTCCAAAATATATTATTATTTTACTAGCCATTACTTGATTACATTTCTTTGAATTGTACCTTATGCAGTAGTTTTTTAATAGCCTCTCACTGTATCAAAATGTATTTAAGATACAAGGACTACTGGGAGTAAAACCTAATTTCTCTTCTAAAGTGGTTAGTGTAAATAATATACATGTAAAAAATATCTACATTGACAATGTGATCCGTACAATTATAGGTCGAATTTTTAAGAATTTATAAAAATAAAAAAAGTAAATATCAAGATATTAAAATAATGTGATATATATGTTTGACATCAGCATCAAAAAATCAATAAAAAGGAGAGTACTGTTGCGACCTTCCTCCTCTATATGTCAGTATTCAGTATGACTAAGATATTTTACACTTCATGAAATGAAAAAAGTTAGACAGTTGGTTATTACATAGTTTGCATAATTAGTTATATATATATATTCGATAATCTGCTGGCATTGTACTCTGAACTGAGGTAGATGTTTTCAGTAGTACAGAGCTTTTGTTGAGACGGATTCCTCCTAAATGTTTTAATTTCAAGTAGCTAGAGATCATAAAAAAAAAAAATTCCTTTCCGGTATGCTGGGGATTAGAAAACTATTTGGTCTTCATGTATATTTGTGTTTTTTTACGTATGCGTTGCCCAAGCGAAGCACTTAAAACATTGAGGTTGTGAATAAATTTTTTTATTGCAGCACAAAATATGTATAATGTGTTGCCCAAGCGTACCACTTTAAAACAGTGAGTTTGTGAATATATTAATTTCTTTTATCACAAACTATATTGTATATATACTAGCCAGTATAGTTTATATTTGTCGTAGTACACATAACAAAATATTCTTCATGATGATGAATAGTGCATGTCACTCTATTGCTGTGAATTACTATCATATTCAAGTCCTAACTAAAATGTTCTGCTTTTCTCTCTTTTCAGATATGGTTATAGAGTAAACTCGAATTAAAAAAGATGACCCAATGAATCTGCATGAGTAGCATTAATTTTTCAGGACAACTAAGTGAATCTTTTTTTTATTTGTATATAAATAAAGGAGCTGACTGAATAGAAATGGAGTCGCTTTAAGACAAAATATAATTTATGTTTTGTATATATTTACCAGATTGCTTATTCATACAGCTCTAAAATTGTGGCTTAATTGGCAACTCTACGAGAATATGTTATAAGGTGTTTCATAAAGACAAAATTACAAAAATATAAAAAAAAGTATGTATGTCATTACTACTTGTGCCGTTGTGGAAATGCTTAACAAATATGTATTTGAAATATATATTGATATTTTTTATAATATTGTGATGACTTTTTCAACATGCATATGCTAAGAGAGAAAAGAGACAGATAGTGAGAAAAGAGAAAGAGTGTGAGAAAAAGAAAGAGAGGAGTATTCAGTATATATATATATATATATATATATATATATATATATATATATATATATATATATATATATATATATATATATATATATATATATATATATATATATATATATATATATACATATATATATATATATATATATATATATATATATATATATATATATATATATATATATATATATATATATATATATATATATATATATATATATATATATATATATATATATATATATATATATATATATATATATATATATATATATATATACATATATATATATATATATATATATATATATATATATATATATATATATATATATATATATATATATATATATATATATATATATATATATATATATATATATATATATATATATATATATATATATATATATATATATATATATATATATATATAAATATATTTATATATATATATATATATATATATATATATATATATATATATATATATATATATATATATATATATATATATATATATATATATATATATATATATATATATATATATATATATATATATATATATATATATATATATATATATATATATATATATATATATATATATATATATATATATATATATATATACATATATATATATATATATATATATATATATATATATATATATATATATATATATATATATATATATATATATATATATATATATATATATATATATATATATATATATATATATATATATATATATATATATATATATATATATATATATATATATATATATATATATATATATTATATATATATATATATATATATATATATATATATATATATATATATATATATATATATATATATATATATATATATATATATATATATATATATATATATATATATATATATCAAATTAAATCAAATATAATTCATCTAATTCACCAAAGGCAAAATCCTTTCCTGGGAACAACAGTTACTCAATGTAAATAAATGCACCGCTTAAAATACACTCTACCACAGATGAATATTATTTTTTATTTTTAAATTATAACTCATGAGATTTCCTTCAAAGTCATTAAGACGAGTCAAGTATTAAAGCTACTTTGCATTAATATTAGAGACCTTTCATATTTTGTGTTGAATTATACTTACACTTTAAACTCGAATAATTCTAGTAATTTCTGTTTTTAATAAAGAAGTTAATTTTCAAATTATTTCTATTAAATAATTAATTTTTCTTTTCTATTTTTCATTACTAAATCCATTCTAATATCTAAAACTAAAGTCAGTTCCAGACAAGAGGGAGGCAGATGATTAAAATGTTCAATAGTGATTTCTTCAAAACTGCTTGGCCGAGGACAGTGATTCTGGCCTTCATTTATTTTTACCATGTCAGTTACATTTCTTTTAAAATAAGTAGTATAGCTGACCACTACGGAACTGAAATTATTAAGAGTTCTTTCCATTTGCACATTTGGACAAAGTAGAACACAATATACCATTAATATCATCATTGTATTTAAAGTTTTCTATCTTAAATACCATTTTTTTGCATGACAAAAGAATGCATTAGGGCACACCGTATTATATATTCAGACACATACACAATAGTGGATGTGTTTGCTTGTGTTCGTTCCACAACACATGTATACTATCTGTCAAACATTTCCATTGACACTATTGGACTGGCCAATTCCACCTTTTTACTGAATACATATTGCAATGCTACAGTTGGAAAATAGACCTTGCTAAATATACACAAATAGAGAAAAACTAGCATTTGGGATGATAATTTTTCACCATCAAGTTTGATTTTTTTTTTGTTGGATGTTCACCCTTGAGGGTGAGCGGACCTTCCACTTGTGGCCCGCAGGTGGGGTGAGATTTTCTTCGGAGTGTACGTGGTATTCGCTCTTGCTGGCGAGTGGGCTTTCCTGTTGGTGAGGAGGTGGGGTGAATTCTTGTTATTGGTGATGATCGGACTTTCCTAATTGGCCCGCAGGTGAGATTGTGCCAAACTGTAAAGATAACGGAGAGCATAAATATTCAGTTGTGAATTATTAGTTTACATCAAACAACATAAATGAATTCCTGTTTTGGGGGAGAGAGAAAGAGTTATTGCATGGCTATCTTGGTGGAGGGTATTGTCTGATAATATTTGATAGACTGTTCATGTGGTTATTTGTTGCTAGTCTGATGATGGAGCTAGCAACCTGAAGGGCATTTGGGTCTTCGCTAGATGTTGCGGTGGCACCAGTTTTCCATCGAATCTCTGAAAAAGAATCATATTCCAGGATGTAGTGTAGCAGTGGATGTGGTGAGGCTACCTGGCAAAAGGTGCATTCCTTGATGATATTCTCTACTATTTGCCAGGTGCACTTGTACCCGAGTCTCAGACGGTACACATTGACCTCAGTGCTTCGTCGAAGGCTCTTCGGCAGGGTGATACGCCGAAGATCAGTGGTGGCTTTGTACAACCAGGTGGAGGGGGAGCCGATGTCTGTGCACAGGTTGTGTTTAGTTATTAAGGTGTTAAGGAGTGACTTGGTGGCTTTATTTTTAATCTGTTGCATCCCAGTAGACAGAGATATCTGGATTTCTGCCCTGAGAGTGGCTTGTTTGGCGGCTTGATCGGCTTCCTCATTTCCCTTGATGCCGACGTGGCTGGGAATCCAGGCAAGAGTGATGGCTTTTCCAAGGCTGGTTATCCTGTGGTAGTGGCTGAGGATGGTCGTGATGATGCGAATATTGTCTCTGAGGAGTGGCTTCTTGATGGCCTGTAAGGCGCCTTTAGAATCAGAGAGAATAAGGGCATGGTCAGCTTCTTGCTGGATGAAGCAGTCAAGGGCGTTGGCTATGGCCACAAGCTCAGTCTGGAGCGATGAGCAGGAGTTTGACAGTCTCCAGGATAGGACGTGGTTTCCAGTGATGAAGGCGGTGGCTGAGGCTCCAGTATCTTGGTTTACTGAACCGTCAGTGTAGTAGACTTGAGAGTTTGGCCTGCTCCAGCTCTGTATTTTGTCCTTATATATGTTTTTAAGGACAAGCGGATTTACCAAGCTTTTGGGGTTGTCAGGGAGCTCGATCTTTATATCGAGTGGTTGGTCATTCCATGGGGGTGGGCATCTGTATTCAGGAAGCGGTGTGTCATGTATCTTGGCTAGGATGCTCTCCCTGACTGGCAGTGCTTGCAGGCTAGCGCAGACCTTGGCTGCCCAGGTTCTAGGATGGTGGTTGGGCTGGCGATTGAGGGCTAGATGGAGATTTGTGCCAGCTAGGCATTTATGTTGGGCAGTGGTGGTTTTGGCCACAAGGAGGGTCAGTCTTTGCTGAGCTCTGAGTTTGAGTGGAATGAGTCCCGATTCCATCTGGAGGTTTTCTCTCTTGGTCCACATGGGGGCTCCTAGCATGGTACGTGTGGCGTTGTTTTGAATTACTTCTATTTTGTCCCACTGTCGGTCTTTTAGTAGCCAGAGTGTGGGACAAGCATAGTCAATGAGGCTGCGTATGGCTTGTACATAGAAGGTTCTGAGGACATTAAATGATGCACCATCGTAGAGGCCCGACATCCGACGAAGGATCGCTTGTCGCTGGCTGCACCTGTCGCGCAAGTATTGAATTTCTGGTCCAAAGGTTAGTCCTTGGTCGATGATTACACCCAGGTATTGGTGTTTGGTAACCCAGTCCACAGGTTCATTACCTATGACCAGATTAGTGTCTGGTCTCCACTGGTGGATGGGAAGGGCCTTGGTTTTGCGGGCATTGATTCTTACTCCAAGGGAGATGGAGGCTTGGTGAATCTTGGTGAGGCAGCGCTGTGTCTTGTTAGAGTTTCTGTGTCCTATTGTGACAAGGGCAAAGTCGTCCACATAGTTGAAGAGTTTGGCTCCATGCGGTAGTGCGATGTGCATGAGTTTTTCCATGAGACAATTAAATAGGAAGGGGCTAAGGATTCCACCTTGGGGGGTCCCATTTTCGTGGTTTTTGTAGGTGGAGTAGTGCCCATCTACTTTGACTCGTGCACTACGATTTTGTAGACTCTGCTTGATCCACGAGAGAAGGTTACCTTTGATCTGCTTGGATACGAGAGCAGAGAGTATTGCCGGCACATTGGCTAGTTCAAAGGCCTTCTCTAGGTCTAGAAAAACGATGTATCCACGGCTGTTGTTGAGAAATGATAGCATGGAGGCTATGCATTCTGAGGTGCCTAAGCCAGGCTGGTAGGCAAACATGTTTTCTGGGAAGGGTGGGCATTTCCAGCGGACTCTGTTAAGTACCATCTTTTCTGCCGTCTTGCTCAGGCAGCTTAGGAGGGAGATGGGGCGAGGGTTGTCAGGGTCCTGTGGTTTTGGGATGGGCTGAATGTCTGCTCTGTTCCATGAGGCTGGTCTGATTCTTCGTGTGTATGTCAAATTGATCAGAGAGAGTAGAGCAAGCTCCCCTTGGGGCCCCAGTTTTTGGATCATTGTGTATGTTATTCTGTCGGCACCTGGGGCTGTGTTCTTAGAGCTTTTGCTTACTCTTAGTAGCTCAGTCAGGGAGAATGGAGCATCTGTTTCATCTTCAGTGTTGATGGCCTCTTCTATTTCTTCCCATCTTGCAGTGGTGAGGTCCTGGAGTGTTGCTCTGGTGGTGATGGGGAGCTGGTTAGAGCTTGCTCTATCCGCGAATTTGATGGCGAGTTCTTCTGCTGCCCTGCTAGGATCCCTGTGGGGGGTGATTTTAGGAGGTTTTCCTTTAGCAAAGGAGTTGATGCTCCTCCACATCTGGCCCACAGAGGTGTGAGCATCTAGGTTGGAACACCACTCTAGCCATTTATTCCTCTTGATGTTGCGAGTCTCTTCATGGACATGTTGTTTGACTGCCTGGAGAGTGCGGTAGGAGTCTTCAGTGCAACGTTTCCTGTGCATTTTCCGAATGACGTTGAGCCGGTGGTTGAGTTCTTTAACTCTGTCACAGTAATACCATCTGTCCCGATGAGTGGTGTGTTGTGGTTTGCAGAGGGGTATGGAGGAGTTTGCTGCAGCTTGCAGGGCATTGACTAGCTCGGCCTCTGCTTGGTCGATGTCTTCAGATGGTACGTAGGCTGAAAACCAATTGCTGAGGTGCTCCTGGAATCGGCCCCAGTCGGCCTTCTTGAAATTCCATCGAGGGGGAGGAGCAGGGATTTGGAAGATTTCAGGAATTGGCAGTGTGAGATGGATCCCATAGTGGTCGCTTGTGACCAGGGGATGAACTCTCCATGTGGCGTCCTGCTTTAGGGAATTGGAGACAAAGGTGAGGTCCAGTATTCCACCTCTGTCGTGTGTTGGCTCATGATCGTTGAGCAGGGAGACATCTTCTTGGTCATTCAGCAGGCTCATGATGTGTCTGCCTGCAGCACAGGGGCGCTTATACCTGAATCTTGGGTGGTGCGCGTCGAAGTCGCCTCCTATTACCAAGTCACGATGACTGGTTAGCCCGAAGAGGGTAGTCAGGTCTAAGCTACCTTTCCGTGGTCTGTAAATGTTGTACAGGACTATGCAGCTGCCTTGAAGTTGGATGTTAACTGCGAGGACGTCGACATCTTCGCCACAGCAGACCGGTCGGGTTATTTCCTTTGCTAATAGGTTTTTCCTGATGAAGGTGGCGCTGCCTCTGTTCTCCCCTGGAGACCAGTGCTGGTAGAATCCATTGTATCCTGAGATTTTTGGAGGGTGTTGCTCTGTGCACTGGGTTTCTTGAACCATGATGACATCAATGTTGTCGGTCTTGGCTATGCCTTCAAGATGTTGTACCTTGTGTCTGAGACCCTGGGCGTTCCAGTGTAGGATCCCGAGATTAGACATCTTGATGATTTGAGGAGGTGGAGGTGGTAGGAGTGGTGGGTTGTTGAGGCTGCTGGTGGGTTCTGGAGACGAGGGCGTTGGCGACAACGGAGTGGGCTACTTCGACGACTTGATTGTAGGCATCTTGGGTGGTGGCTCTGGTATCGAGGAGTCGGACGGCTGCCTGTACGGCTTGAATGAGAAGGTTGGTGAGCTCGTTTACTGTGAAGAGGGTTTGCTGTTTGGAAGAGGAGGCAGAGGAAGGTGTCTGGATAGGCTGTTTAGGTATGGGGGTGTGGGAGTTTTGTCTTGGGTCCCGGGACCTAGTGTGGTGAGTGGGTGTGTGTGTGGTCTGAGTGTTCTGGGTGTTACGTGTGACTGCATTGTGTGTTTGGGTGTTGCATGGGGTGGAGGTGTTGGTGTGAGTGTTGCGTGTGGGGTTGATGGGAGTGTGAGTGTTGTTTGGGGGGATGGTAGGAGTGTGAGTGTTGTGTGATGGGGTGGATGGAGTTGGTGTGGGGGTGGGAGCTGTAGGAGGTGTGATCTGTGTGTTAGGAGCTGGGTTGGTGTAGTGTGGTGGGTTTTGGTTGGGGAGGTTAGGTGTGAGTGGGGCAGGAGGGGGCATTTGCCAAGGATTGGAGGTGGGGGGAGGAGCTGGGGTGAAGTTGGGGGTGGTGTGATTGGTGACAGGGGCAGAAGGAGGAGGGGTTCTTTGAGGAATCCTCTTCAGCCTTTCTGGGCAGCGGTTGTTCCATGCGTGATGGTTCCCTTTGCAGTTCGGGCACTTGGCAACTGTTGCTTCTTTTGCCTTGAATTTTGTAAGGCAGCGGTCGGTGGAGTGTTTCCCACTGCAGATTCCACATCTCTCTGGGAAATGGCAAGTATTCCTGTGGTGCCCAAATCTTTGGCATCGGAAACATCTTAGGGGTTCTGGGGTGTACTCTCTTATGTAGAACTTGCCCCAGATGCCGAGGTTTACTTGTGAAGGGGGTGGACCACAGATGTGGACCACAACCTGTTTTGATGGAACGGTTTGGCCCTCTATTTTGGAGGAGCAACGTGAGGCAGCAGTAATGTACGTTTGCTTGGTCAGAAGGTCAACTGACCAAGCAACAGGGAAGCCAATGACTATGTATTTTCTTATTTTTAGTGCAGGGTTCAACTCTATTAAGTGTGGTGAGCCTAGGCTGCGGATCTTCTTTGCGGCTTCTGCTGAGGCTGGGTGGATAATGAAGTCACCCTGTACGTTAGGCTTTATTTTGCAGCCATGCTCGGTGAGTTGGTCTTCCAACTCTCTGATGAGGTCATATGCCTCTTTCATGGAAGGAGCCTCAACTTTGAACTTGCAAATGGGCTCTCTATCAGACTTCGGGGCTGGGGGGGGGAACTGGGGCAGCAGCACTCTCATGGCTACTGTTAGAGGCTGTCCTTGCCCTCTTCTTTCCCACAACCGTCCACCCCTCTTGAGGGGGGTCGAGTTCCATTCCCCCCTCTGGGGGGGAAGCAAGAGAAGCGGCTGAGGCCATGACTAGCAACTAGTCATGGATATCACAGATTTCACTATTTATATGTTATTTGCACTGTTTGTCAATTTGATTAATGCAGTATAGGGGCCTTATGGCTTGATCACTTCACTTAATTGCAACACTACAACACTTAATCACTTATACAGTCTTCTATCTTTCTTCCCAACTCTCGTGGGAGAGGGAAGTGAAAACAGAGATTTGCTCAGGACACAATAATGTGTGTTCAATTAAACAAACAAAAAAACACAAGCCCAAGAAAACAACAAGATAAGGAAATCTTTCTGTTTCTCTCTTTGGCTCTCGTGAGAGAGGAAGAAAAGAAAACAGATATACTTAGGTTATATATCCTTGTGAAGACTTCCCCCTCAGGTCAGGGATGGAGTGGAGGAGGTGAAGTTCACTTTGTTGGTAGGAAGAGGCTTCAACTACTTAGGTTATATTTCCTTGTGGAAGCTTCCACCTCAGACAGGGATGGAGTGGAGGAGGCGAAGAGGCTTCAATTACCTATCACAATAGATATAAAAACAAATTAGAAACCTGAACACTTTCTATTTTCCTTTTCTTCCCGACTCTTATAAAAGAGAGAGAAGGGCAGGAAAAATTATTTTGGGTATATCACAAACACAGTCACTTGTTTTCACTAAAACAAAAATCGGGAACACAAAACAAAACAAAACAAAAGCAGTCTTTGCTTCTTTTTCTGGCTCTCGTGAGAGAGGAGGAAAAGAGGACAGAGATACTTATGCAGGTCCTATCACTACTGGAGCTGGAACCAGACTGATCAAGTTTGATGTTTTTATCTTTATTGAATATTAAGTCGAATCGAGGAATAATTTCTTCAGCTTTAATTCATAAATCATTGTTATTATGATAAAGGAACAGTGACCTAAGCAATGTAGACAAAGGATATAAATTCTGTACCTTAAAGATCTTTATCTATTGAGTTGTGCAAATAAGCGATGTTTCTGAGCACCATGGATGTTATTTTTATAATGATATTCAATCATGTGTTATTTTCTTGTGGTGCCAATTATTATGGTGCCAATTTTCGTATTTAATGTAACGCTAATAAAAAGAATTTTTATTTCTATTCGAGTATTTACTCTTATGTAAATATACTGAGGAAGGGACAAGAGTACTGCCTCCACATTCCCCTGCAAGTCCCATAAGTCAACAAACCGGAGCAGAGTATGGGGACTAGCAATCTCTTACTTTCAATTTTATTTGTCAATGCGTATGAGGGAGTTTTGTGAGAAAATTCTAACTAGAGGTCAAATAGGATTTGACTCGGCCACTTAGCAAACTATTGGGATGGCAACCTTTGTATATAGATTTAGATTTTATAGATCCTATACAAATGCCTATATTTCAGATACTTTTCCACAAGTGATTAAGATTCTTTTCAGAGACTGTCTATTTATGGATAAAAAATAAAATATCACATCAATATCACATAACTAGTAATCATGGCAGCTACAGAACTTTTTATTTCGGTTTGAACTTCCTTATTTTTGCAGAGGCATCAATAGGGCATTCAACACAGCGTAAGTACAATAAACTGAGTATGGACATAGTTGCTTTATGCTAAACCTTTGGAATCCAAAAGTCTTTAATAGATTACATAGTCATAATAAAAAATACACTAAGACTAGAAAACATAGACAAATCACCATGACTAATCGGTAGACAATTGGTAGTGACAAGTCACCTCGGCACAAATATACAATAAAATGCACCATTCGTGTATTTAGTGATATTATCCTCGTTACCTATCATAATTTGATATATAATAAAGCAAAAGATCAGCTGTTTAACAATACCTATGACAAAGGTCATAAAGGGATTATAATTTAATAATAACTTTTTTTCAAAACATCCAGTCATAATGGAGAAATATAAAGGAATCCAGAATCAAATTTACTTAAGCGACTCTGTCTTCCTTGGAAACTAGATATCTATCTTGTAAAACCAATATCAGGCCATGAATTAGAAAGTAATATTTTTTCTATTTCTTTCATAATAGCAAAAAGTAGCAATAAAAAAAAGTCTTATCTTACACTTTGAAGTTAAAACCGAATTAAAAAGTCCTCCAAAGAAAGATAGATAGATGGATAAATAGATAGATAGATAGATAGATAGATAGATAGATAGATAGATAGATGGATAGATATATAGATAGATAGATAGAGAGATAGATAGATAGATAGATAGTTAGGTATATGGTAGAACTCAAAAGGCATTTTCCATTCTAATAATTAATTCTGTTATTTATTTATTTATGTATCCTTAAGTCACATTAAAGATGTTTTATTAGCGCCACCACAGAAAAAAAGAAACCTTTGAACTTTATCATTTAATAATAACGAAACCTATTTGTATACTTCATATAATTGTACAACATTAGTGAAAAATGATTTTTTTTTTTATTCAAGGCACCAAGACACCATAATTTGAATGCCTCCTTTGAAGAGTGTTTAGTGATATTAACCTATGAGTGAACGGGTCTATTTCCCAAAACTTATAATATGACTATAAAGTTGCTTTTGCAGTGAAATTTGAGCCTTGGAAGGCCTGGCCTTTATCGCCAGAATAAGAAACGCACTTCATCGAACATAAATTTCTTTACAAAGACGGGAGTTAAGAAGTTCCACTTCCACAGTGCCAAAATATTCTTTTTCAAGAGAATCTTCAACAAAGACTGCATCATTCTTATTATTCCTTGGTGCTTCTTCAAGGATCTGGATGAAATTTGTTTATTAGACAGATACAAAACATACTGTTACAGCATCAAAGAGGAATGCATTTCCCTTTTTTCTTTATTTCTTTTCATTAGAGTATAGAGACAGGCTATCCCATACGGGTACATGTCTGATCACCAAAAATGATGCTCAACCTTGGGCGAAACAAAGTTGAATGGGAGAGGTAAGTTGTGCTTTGGAAGAGTATTAGGTAGGGTATCTGGAGTAGAGAAAGGGTGGGGAGGGGATGAGGTGGTTCTGGCAGCTCTGTTGGCTAGTGATGAGATATGGAAGCGTGTAGGTGAATTGAAAGATTATATGATAAAAAAAAGAGAAATTTGGATATGAGATTTGGTTGTTTGTGTGGGTATGGTCCTGGTAGTGAGACAGAAAAAGAAGAGGAAAAAGAAGAGTTTGGGAATGACTTGAATGAGTGTTAGGAGGATTTTGGAATGCATTCAAAAATTTGGTGATGAGAGATTTGAATGCAAGAGTAGGAGATTTGCTGATGGATAGTTTAGCTGGAAATTAATGGATTTTGCAGTGGTTACCAACAGGGTGAGTGGAAGAGTATCAGTTGTGAATACATTGTGAGGAGAAAGTGATTGAATGTGAGACAATTATGTGGTGGGGAGGATGAGTGAGAGTGGAAGAATGAAAAAGGCAGGAAGAAAGAGTAGAACTGAATGTGAACGAGCTGAATAAGAAAGAGAGAGAATGTGATAATCAGACAAATGTGAGGAATGTGTCTAATGTAGCAAAAAGAAGCTGGGAGAGGGAGTGCAAGAAGATAGAGGAAGTGTTTTAAGAAGGAAGCTTTGAAGTGTGCAAAATTAGTGTGTGTTATGAGATGTATGAATGGAAGCAAAAGGAAGAGTAGTGAATGGTGGAAGGCAGAAGTGAGTGCTCCAGAGGGAAAAAAGAAGCTTGCACATGAAATGTGGAGGTGCGTTGAAGGTGTAGAATGAAGGGGGCGTTAGCAGAGTGGGTGCTAAGTGAGGATGTTTGATAGTAAATATGAAGTAAAATAGAAAAGTTGAAAGGAATAAAATGATGTCTTGAAAAGAAATAAAAAAAATGTGAATAGGTCAGTCTGGTAGGAAGCAGAGGTTGGAAGGAGCAGTTGGGCTGTTGCTAGTGAATGAGACAAAGAAGTGAGATGATGGGAAGCTAAGTATTTCAAGAAACTATCGAACTTGGAAGAGGATAGGGAAGCAGTGATTGCGAATGTGGGAGATGTGAGGAGAATTGACAATTTAAAGAATGATCAGACAATTACAGAAGAGGCAAAACAGTAAAGAAAGTAGATAGAACACAAGGTTAGATGGGATGTTATGTAATATGCTTGCAAAATGTGGAGAAACTATAGTGATATGGTTAGCGAGGCCGTTGAATGTGTACTTAAGGAAGTGCAGATCCTGATCGATTGGAGAAATGCATGTGTAGTACCATTATGCAAAGGCAATGGAGATAAGTAGGAATGTGGTTAAATTTGAGGAATGCCTTTATTGTAAGTAGTTGGTAAGGTGCACGAATGTCTTGACTGAGAGTACAACCAGGAAGAACAATGTATACTCAGAAGAAAGAGAAAGTAGGTGGATCAAGAGTTCGTGGTAACACAGGTGTGTGGGAAGTATCTATATAAGAGTGAGAAAATTTTTGTTTTTCCTTAGAATGGGAGAAAAGAAATGACGTGGTTGATAGAGAAGCATTGAGGAGTGTAATTTCTTTTCAAGGATAAAGGGGACGTTTGATGGATGCGGGTAAAAGTTATTACATGATCAAAATGTGTGCGCGTATATTTGTGTGTCCGTGCATGCTCGCGTGTGTTTGCCTGTATGAAAGTCTCTAATAGTTAGACTGATTGATTATAGGTGAGTGGGAATTGCATCAAAATTGTTCATTGTAACTGTGGTTTTTTTCAGTGGTAAAGAAATTATATGAACGAATGCAAGGCAGAAATTGAAAATTAGTTGGAACTGAAGAGCTATGTGAAAGAATATTGTCATTGGAAAATGAGGATGTGTAGGAAAGAACAGATTTTGGAAGAAATCCACAGACAATTTAGACAAGAGAGCACTGAGTTGGTTTCAGCAAGTGGAAAGAATGAATGAGGACTGACTAAAAAGGACAGTATGGAGAACAGAAGTAGGTGGAAATAAGATGGAAAGGATGTTCGAGCATAAAGAGAATTGTGTGCCTGTGGTATGTCAGTGCCTGTGGTATGTCAGTGAACAAAGGAAGAGATAGTGCTATTTATTTCAAACTACCGACCTATTGCTCTAACCTCACTAAAGCATTCAAAATTTTATTCAATCCTCAATTCATGAAAAATATTGAATCTAACACGCTTATTTCTCTTAATCCAAGACAACTGTTTGTAATTATCAAATGACTACACATACGAACTCAAAAAGAAAAATATCCACCTGTCAACAGTACTGAGTTAAGTTGCCAAGTAGTACAGCTGCCTTATTTTCTTCATTTTTTTTTTGCTTTTCTTTTAGCTTTCTCTTTTACTATTTTGTTTTTATTTTGTATATATATTGAGTTAAATGTAAAGTCTAATCTTGTGATAACATACCTTGGTTAGCAAGTGAGTTTATCAGTTAGGAAGAATATATAGCAGAAACAGGTGGGTGCCACCTCAGACACAGGTTCGAATTTTTATTTCAGGCTTGAAATTTGTTTTGTTGCATTTATTTTTCTTTTTCTTTTTATCCTTATATTACCATGGTCAAGTTTTTAAGTTAAGATGTGTGTTACCAGAAAAGAGATAAACTGAGTCACTAAATAGCACTTATATGGAGATATAAAAATTCGGTGTGAAGCTTAATTAAAAGTTTTTCTCTTTTTTTTCCTCTTTCTCGTCTTCTTTCTATATTCTGTGAGAGGGAGAACATAAAAATGATGCCATCTCTGTCCCAAACCTCTCCCATCCATGGGTCGGTAGGAGGGGTAGCCATCGGGAGACTCAAACAGAAAATCAAGAATTTAGAGGAAATGGTTATAAGCCTTGATGATAAAATTCAGAATATGGATGGAGAAATGAAAGAGAACGAAACACTCAGAGAGCAAATAAGATCTTTGGAGGAAGCAAATAAAGCACAAGGGCAGGAGAGAAAGGAACTAGAGAAAAGAATAAAGAAGCTGGAAGGGGAAAAGAGTCAACTAGAATCTAGACTTTCTAAACAAGAAGATAAAAACAAACAGCTGAATGACAACCTAAAGGAATTAGATGTTAGTTCACTGCTCTCTTCTGAGAGAGACGAGATTGCTGCTTGGAATGTTCAGATTAAGGAAAACATTGAACAGTTCAGAAAAGAGTTCCAGGAGCTGAATATGGAAAATGATGCCATGAAAACTTCCTTTGCTGATGCACTAAAGGGGAATGTGGCAGTAAAAGAGGCTGTAAAGGTGGTGGCACTGGAAAACATACAAACAGTTGACTATAAAGAGACAGTAATCGAAAAAATGAAAGACGTTGTGATGGAAAGGGCAAACCCACTCATCAGACAGGCACTTGATAAGGAGAAGACAGTGGTAATCTCAGGCATAAGCGAGTCCCAGGAGCCAACATGGCAGGGGAGACTTGAAGAAAATAAAGCTAGGGTTGTAGACCTGATAAGAAAGCTTGAAGTAGTATGTGGTCCTTAGGATATTGTAAACATACACCAACTAGGTAAATATTCGAGGGAAGGAAAGCCGAGACCAACAAAAGTAACCTTTGAGAGAGGGGAAACATGTAGGGAAATATTGTTGAGAAAAAAAAAGTCTAAAAGACCTTCAAGAATTCAAAGAAGTGTACATTAGACAATACAGAACACAGGAAGAGATGGGAAAGATCAAAAACTTGTTGCAAGAGGCAAGAAGGTTAAATGATGAAAGAAATGAAGAAGAGAAGAAAAATTTTCATTACAGAGTTCTTCCAGACAAAGGGGAGATAAAGAAGATAATGACAGAAGATCAGGGAATGTGGCCTCATTAAGATTGTTATACACAAATGCTGATGGATTAGCTGGTAAGGCAGTAGAATTAAAAGATAGGATTCACAACAGTAAGGCAGATATAGTAGCAATTACAGAGACTAAGTTGAGTGAGGACATAAACAGTGTCACAGTTTTTCCTAAGGGTTTCAGAATACTAAGGGTTGAAAGATCTGAGAGGACTGGTGGAGGGATAACACTGCTCATAAGTGAAAGGATTCAAGTCGAAGAAATAAACTTGGCTATAGAAAGTGAGTTCAAGGAATTTCTTGTTGCTCGCATAAATACTGGGTCAGAGAGCATTATAATAACTGTTGTATACTACCCACCAAGGAACCAAAATAGGCTTGAAGTTTATGAGGAAAGTCATATAGGTACTATTGAAGTCATAAACTCAGTTGTTAACATGGCACGGGAAAAAAAATGTAGGATTTTGATTACGGGAGACTTTAATCATAAAGAGATAGATTGGATAAATCTTGACCCACACAGTGGTGAGGACTCATTCGGGGCAAGATTACTAGATTGCATACAAGGGAATTTCCTACACCAACATGTAATGGAACCAACAAGGGCCAGGGGTGGGGATGAGCCATCACTACTTGATCTAGTGTTCACAGATAATGTGTTGGATATTGAAAAAATTGAGTATGAACCACCAATTGGAAAGAGTGACCACTGTGTGTTGTTGATGGAGTATATCATTGAAGATATTCTTCCTGAGAGTAGAGGCACTGAGGACATGAGGAGGAACTATCGGAAAGGAGATTACATCAAAATGAAAGAGCTTTTTGCAGTTATTGACTGGAGAACCTTATTTTACAACAAATCTGTACAAGAAATGTATGACATCTTTTGTGAGAAATATGGGAAGATAGTAGATTGCTGCATACCTGTCACCAAAGTAGGTGTAATTCATGCCAGAGAGAAATGGTTCGATAATGGGTGTAAAAGAGCTAAGGAGTGGAGAGACAAATGCTGGAAAAG
>JAXCGZ010007940.1:0-12500 GCA_037179515.1 Halocaridina rubra | reverse complement strand
TTCTTTTCCTTTGTCTTCGTATTCTCTCGTGGCCTGGCCTATTATTGATGAGGGCAGTTTCTGCCTGTCCCGGTGTCACTCTCTTAAAAAAAATAATATATATCTATATCTATATATCTATCTATATATATATATATATATATATATATATATATATATATATATATATATATATATATATATATATATATATATATATATATATATATATTTATATATATATATATATATATATATATATATATATATATATATATATATATATATATATATATATATATATATATATATATATATATATATATATATATATATATATATATATATATATATATATATATATATATATATATATATATATATATATATATATATATATATATATATATATATATATATATATATATATATATATATATATATATATATATATATATATATATATATATATATATATATATATATATATATATATATATATATATATATATATATATATATATATATATATATATATATATATATATATATATATATATATATATATATATATATATATATATATATATATATATATATATATATATATATATATATATATATATATATATATATATATATATATATATATATATATATATATATATATATATATATATATATATATATATATATATATATATATATATATATATATATATATATATATATATATATATATATATATATATATATATATATATATATATATATATATATATATATATATATATATATATATATATATATATATATATATATATATATATATATATATATATATATATATATATATATATATATATATATATATATATATATATATATATATATATATATATATATATATATATATATATATATATATATATATATATATATATATATATATATATATATATATATATATATATATATATATATATATATATATATATATATATATATATATATATATATATATATATATATATATATATATATATATATATATATATATATATATATATATATATATATATATATATATATATATATATATATATATATATATATATATATATATATATATATATATATATATATATATATATATATATATATATATATATATATATATATATATATATATATATATATATATATATATATATATATATATATATATATATATATATATATATATATATATATATATATATATATATATATATATATATATATATATATATATATATATATATATATATATATATATATATATATATATATATATATATATATATATATATATATATATATATATATATATATATATATATATATATATATATATATATATATATATATATATATATATATATATATATATATATATATATATATATATATATATATATATATATATATATATATATATATATATATATATATATATATATATATATATATATATATATATATATATATATATATATATATATATATATATATATATATATATATATATATATATATATATATATATATATATATATATATATATATATATATATATATATATATATATATATATATATATATATATATATATATATATATATATATATATATATATATATATATATATATATATATATATATATATATATATATATATATATATATATATATATATATATATATATATATATATATATATATATATATATATATATATATATATATATATATATATATATATATATATATATATATATATATATATATATATATATATATATATATATATATATATATATATATATATATATATATATATATATATATATATATATATATATATATATATATATATATATATATATATATATATATATATATATATATATATATATATATATATATATATATATATATATATATATATATATATATATATATATATATATATATATATATATATATATATATATATATATATATATATATATATATATATATATATATATATATATATATATATATATATATATATATATATATATATATATATATATATATATATATATATATATATATATATATATATATATATATATATATATATATATATATATATATATATATATATATATATATATATATATATATATATATATATATATATATATATATATATATATATATATATATATATATATATATATATATATATATATATATATATATATATATATATATATATATATATATATATATATATATATATATATATATATATATATATATATATATATATATATATATATATATATATATATATATATATATATATATATATATATATATATATATATATATATATATGTATATATATATATATATGTATATATATATATATATATATATATATATATATATATATATATATATATATATATATATATATATATATATATATATATATATATATATATATATATATATATATATATATATATATATATATATATATATATATATATATATATATATATATATATATGTATATATGTATGTATATATATATATATATATATATATATATATATATATATATATATATATATATATATATATATATATATATATATATATATATATATATATATATATATATATATATATATATATATATATATATATATATATATATATATATTATATATATATATATATATATATATATATATATATATATATATATATATATATATATACATGTATGTATGTATGCATAAATATTTCGTAGGTAGAGCACAAAATCGAAGAAAAATATTAGTTTATAGAACATATTGTCTTTAATGCTATATTTTCTTTGTTTTTTTTTTATAATTATTCATACTCCTTAATTTTCTAATAACAAATAATGGGCAAAAGTACATTAGTAGAAATATGCGCGAGTCGAGAAGAGAGTGACGTAGGCTCGACCCTACTTTTGGGCCTTAGATTGGGCAAACAAATCAAACAAACAAACAAAAACATTTATTTCCATTTTGTACAATGGTTATTCAACATTAATAGTAACTTATAAGTAGACATGTAATTAAACTAACAAATAAGAGGGTTAGACATATAGATAAATTAAATGTAGCTTTCATAGAAAATAATAATGCTGTAATAAAAATGTTGCAATAATGTTAATAATAAAGTAGTAAGTATGCCACTAGATACAGGATTGTTATTATCGGCATCATTTCCATATTTGTTTCCTTACAAGGAGAATAATTAGTTCTTAATGAGCAGCAACTATTTGTCCAAAAGAAAACTATATAGTTTGCCTTTGAAAGCTGTGAAGGAGGATGAATTTTTAAGATGCTCTGGAATATTATTCCAGTGTTGGCCCTTTGATAGTGATCATCTTTGAACCTGCTTCTGTGTTTGTTCTGTGAATAAAGAGCTCACTGCTCTGTCTTGTGTTGGTTCCCCTTATATCCCTGACTGTTTTTAAATCAAATAGCCAGCTAGGATAATGATGGTCCAAAATTTTGAATATAAAAACATAAATAGCATAAGCAACCTTATTTTCTACCCGCAGCCACCTAAGTTTATTGAGAGCTGGTGTGATGTGGTCATATTTTCTTATTCCTCCCAGGGCAACTCGAGCTGCAAAATTAATAAGCTTCTGTATTCTGTTTATCTGAGTCTTAGTGGTGGCTCCCCAAACAGTTGTGCAGTAATTAATGTGACTTAGGGCTAGAGATTCAACAACAGTTATTCGAGTGGTAGTCTCAAAATTGTCTTTTATACGTGATAAGTACATTAATGTTCCTGTAACCTTTTTGCATACTTTATCTATGTGGGAATCAAACAACATGTGGTTATCAAAGTGAATTCCTAGGTTTTTCACTGTTTTGCTAGGTGTGATAATATTGTCGCAAAAATTAATTGTTGTGTTTTCTGGAATTTGTGCTATGTGGAACCTTGAACCAGTAAATATGCACTGTGTTTTACTTTCGTTAATTAACAGCCCAATTTCTTGGAAATAGGTTTTAATTTTTGACAGAGTGTTTTCTGCTCTTAAAGTTAGCTCTGGGAGATTATTAATATCACCACTAAGGAGTAGTTGAGTGTCATCTGCATATTGTACGACTAGACAGTCAGAAATGAAAGAAGATAGATCATTTACGTAAATGGAGAAGAGGATAGGACCAAGTACTGATCCCTGTGGAACACCAAATGATACATTTTTTGGCACAGAGATAATGTTGTTAAGACGTATGGACTGTTTACGATTAGATAGATACTTGCTAAACCAGCTTGGATCAATATTTAAGTTAATACATTTACTTAAAAGAATTTCATGGTTTACACTGTCGAAGGCTTTTGATAAGTCTAATAATACGAGAAGAGATATTTTTTTCATATCTATATTATTATATATACTATTCGTAACTTTAAGCAGTGCAGTTTCCGTCGAAAGTTTCGGTCTGAAACCATGCTGGTTAATACTTATTATTCTATATGATTCTAAATATGACATAAGTTGGCATGCAACAATTTTTTCTAATATTTTAGAGAAAATGGGTAGCAGGGAAATGGGACGATAGTTTGTCACATCTTCTCTGTCCCCCTTTTTATGCAGAGGTATTACATGTGCTATTTTCCAAGAGTCAGGAAACTTTTTTGTAACAATGGAAGTGTTCATAATAGTTAGAATATAGGATGCAATCACGGGTAGAGCATCCTTGATGAACTGAAATGGTATACCATCTGAACCATAAGAGCCAGAGTTTCTTAGGCTCTTTATGGTAAGAATTAGGGTAGCACAATCGATAGGAATAATCTTGAAGTACTCTCTTGTGTTTTCATTGGAAGAATTGTCATTTAAGCAATTACTCATATTCACTGAGTTGATGTTTTCTTGTGTTTTTTATATGTATTTTTGTCAACGTTAGCAAAATAGTTATTAAAGTTTTCTGCTTTGTCTTTCAACTCCGTAATATTTTCATAACTTTCTGAGGTACTCTTTTCATTTGGTATCATGCTTCTTATCACTTTCCATGTTGCTGCTGTATCATGTCTAGAGTCATTAAATTGTTTTTTGTAAAAGTCTTTTTTACTTACACTGATGAGCGATCTGACACGTTTCTTTTCTGTTTTATAACGTTCTCGGAGAGTCATATCATATCTATTCATTTTTAGCTCTTTTTGTATTTGATTTCTGATTTGCATTGCCTCTTTGATGTCATTAGTTAGCCAGGGGGCTGAGGGGCGGGTTATTTTTCTTGTTACAATGGGTGCACAACTATCTAAACATTCAAGGAAGACTTTTGTTAGAATCTCAACCTGCAAATCGACGTTATCTGTGTATTTAATTCTATTAAGTGCATTTGTGTTGTTGATTAATGTTTCACAAATGATATCAGGGGAGTAATTTTTTAGACACCGGAATGTCTTGAGGAGAGGCTTCCTTTTCGGCTTGTTTATGTTTAGCATAGCAATGTTCAGCTCGTGGTCTGCAATTGGGCAGGGAACTACGTCCCAATAGAGTATACTTTCCACTTTATTTGTTATTATCAGATCTATAAGAGTCCTAGAATTGGGGGTTATGCCGGTCGGTTTTGTCACTATTTGTGTTAACTTCACAGTGTTGATCACCCTTTTCATTTTGTTATCTGCTGAGAGCAAGTCATCATTAAAATCACCAAGTATGTATATGGGTTTATGACGCACACAGATATTTCTGAATGTTTCTAGTAGATGATTGAATGAACTGGTAGGTGCTTTAGGGTGACAGTAAACACACCCTACAATGAAAGATGGAAATTTCTGATACTGCACAGTGATCCATAAATCTTCGAGCTCCTCAATACCATCAGGCAAGTGCCATATTCCAATTGTGACTAACTGCTGGACAGGAAACCTTTGCTGCACTCTCCCTTTCCCTTTATTTGTTTTACAAATACCTTTGCCTTCCATTTATCTCCTTTCCCTTTTCATGTAGGCATGATCTACTCTCTCTCTCTCTCTCTCTCTCTCTCTCTCTCTCTCTCTCTCTCTCTCTCTCTCTCTCTCTCTCTCTCTCTCTCTCTCTCTCTCTCTCTCTCCTCTTGCTTGGTCCCATTCAAGTCCTTCCAAGCACGCCCAAGGGGAACTTGATCTCTCAAAGAGGATCAGTAATGTTGGGATGCACTCCATCTGAGACTATCAAATAGCATCCAATCCAATCTTCCTCAACTTCCAAATTGATCCGAATGTCAGTCAGTATCTACACAATTTATTTTTAATAGAAAACCTTTCTTTAGCAGGGTAATATTCGACATTATTCTCTTTAGCTTAGTCCACAGTTATGACTTAGCCAAATTAGTTTTTTGTTAAATGAAAAGATTTCCAAAAGATGAATCACATGATAATAACGTTTTGAACTTAAATTCAACTTTTTTTTAATTAAAATGTGGATATTAAATGACCACATCAAAAACAAATTAACAGAATAGCCTGTGTGTGTGTGTGTGTGTGTGTGTGTGTGTGTATATATATATATATATATATATATATATATATATATATATATATATATATATATATATATATATATATATATATATATATATATATATATATATATATATATATATATATATATATATATATATATATATATATATATATATATATATATATATATATATATATATGCCGTAAATTGCAGCCTATAAGTCGATGTGGCACATTAGTCGACTTCTATAATTTGACCCCAAAATGTTGTACTATAGGCTTAACTTGCCGAAAAGTCGACGTCCCTAAGCTACCTAATGACGAGCATTTCTTTTGAACAGCCGTTTGGGCGCGAAATACAAACTTCCCCAAATACCCACTCACCCACGCTCTAACAACCACGAAATTTGACTAGATGGATCAAGATGGAGTGAAGCTACGGATCGACAATGTGTGGAACAAGAGGAATGGTGGTCTACGTAAGGAGCATAGCTTGTTAGTATGGTAAATATTCAGATCCCATTTAAAGAGTGAGACCAAAAATTATCTGAATCAAAACAACACTGCAACTGCAGTGATCCTGGAGGTCTGACATCACTTCTTCAACCATTTAAGGATCGCCTTCGTCATGAATGGAATCAGTGGATGGTCGAAGGTGAGAAAACATACAATACAGGTGGAAATATGCGTGCTCCATCTCTCAACATTCCGTGCGACTTTGTCATAAAATATAGGGATGCTGTGGCTGCAAAAAAAGGGATAAAATCATTTACAGAATGCGGCATATCAAATTCAATGGACGGAGAAGATGACATGTTGTGGAATGATATTGACAACGAAATAGACGTCGAATCTCCTGCTGACAAAGCCAACACCTCCAGTGGTTAGGAGGCAGACCCATATCATCCACTGATTCCATTCATGACGAAGGCGATCCGTAAACGGTTTATTTAATCCCTAGTACAGTAGTTACTTGTGAGGTTTGCTTCTTCTTTTAGACTTTCAGTGGTGTAGTTGGTAGTGCCTTGGCAAAGTTATTATGTGTCTTAGGTTCAAGTTCCAGCCTGGGGTAAATTATGATTCACGACTTCAAAACATGTAATTTGCTTATTTTATTTTTATTGATGCCTATTTAGCATGGGATTTGAATTAAATGCAAAAACGAAGTCAAGAGTGGGGTTGGGAAGAAGCTGTCAATGTCAACAAAAAGCATTTTGAAAGAATGCATTTATTCTCTAGCACAGCAGTTTGCTGTGAGGTTTGTATTAAACCTTAAGTGGTGTAGTTGGTAGTGCCTTGGCACTTTAATTATGTGTCTTAAGTTCGAGTCAAGACCAGGACCAAAATATGATTCATGTTTTCAAATATGGTAATGTGTTTGATTATTATTGATGATTATACAGCGTAGGATTTGAATTAATTGCGAAAACATTGCCACTAGTGAGGTTGTGAAGAAAATACAATACGATCAAGAAGCAATCAGAAAGAATGCTATCATTCCCTAGCACAGCAGTTACTTGTGAGATGTGCTTCTTCTTTTAGACCTCAGTGGTGTAGTTGGTAGTGCCTTGGCACACTAATTATGTGTCTAAAGTTTGAGTTAAAGCCAGGGGCAATATATGATTCATGTTTTCACATATGGTAATGTGCTTGATTAATACTGATGACTATATAGCATGGGATTTGAATTAAATGCAAAAATTAATTCACTAGTGAGGTTGGTAAAAAAAAATTTAATACGAATAAAATGCATTCTGGAAGAAAGCATTCATTCCCTAGCACAGTGGTTCCCAATCTGTGGTCCGCAGACCCCTGGTGGTCCGCAAAGGTAGTACTGGGGGTCCGTGAACTGAATTATATATATATATATATATATATATATATATATATATATATATATATATATATTATATATATATATATATATATATATATATATATATATATATATATATATATTTATATATATTTATATATATATATATATATATATATATATATATATATATATATATATATATATATATATATATATATATATATATATATATATATATATATATACACACACATATATATATATATATATATATATATATATATATATATATATATATATATATATATATATATATATATATATATATATATGTATATATATATATATATATATATATATATATATATATATATATATATATATATATATATATATATATATATATATATATATATATATATATATATATATATATATATATATATATATATATATATATATATATATATATATATATATATATATATATATATATATATATATATATATATATATATGTAAGTGAATAAGCAGATTAAAAGAAAAAAATAATAATGCAGTTATACAAAGACAACGTAACGTACCCATGCTCTCATAATTATGACAATATTAAAAATAAACGTTTCCTGATTATATAATTTATTTATTTTTCTTTTCTTTCTCTCTTTAGTTTTTTATGCATTTAATACTGTACATGAAAGTGACATGTCGGATGTCAGGCAATCACAGTACGGTAGGACCGAAGCATTTATACGTTTGAGATTACCAACCTGTCATGTGTTGAACACGTACAGTCGGACCGTGGCGTGCGAGCTCAGTCTGAGCTGAAGTTCTGAACACTGATTGCTGCAACTTCGCTCTTCCTTCACCGTCTTCACGTTTTGAACCGACAGTTGCATCCAAACGTTAATGCAACTTGAGCAGTCCGTAGTCAGTGCATCTGTGTTTGATTCCCGAACCTTAATATTTAGTTGTATTAACTACATCAGTGACAATTTATTGTAAATATCTGATCGTATGATGGATCGGTGGTTAAAAACCGGAAGCATGTTAAAACGAGACAGTAGTGACATAAAAGGTAAATGTGCTACAAGCTCAAGTGAAAAGACACTGACTCATCAGTAGAAATGCAAAAACCGTAAATACTGTGATGAGTACATATCCTTTGGATTTATATGTAGAGGCAGTGAAGTTGAACAGAAACCACAATGTGTTCTCTGTTATGAAATATTATCCAGTGAAAGTATGATGCCAGCCAAACTTCGCCGGCATTTTGAAACTAGGCATAAGAAGCATACTAACAAACCTGTTGAATATTTTCAAAGAAGATGGGAAGAACTGCTTTCAAGACAAAATATTATAGAAAAAATAGCAACCGGGGGTGATAATGAGAATGCTGTGTGTGCTTCGTATGATGTTTCTCTTTTAATAGCAAAGAGTGGAAAACCACACAATAGCAGAGGAACTAATTCTGCCTGCTGCCAAAGCAATGGTCTCTAGGATGCATGGAGACAAAGTATCAAAGAGTTTTGATCTCATTTCATTGTCAAACACCACTGTCAAGCAGTGAATGGAAGACATGTCTGACAGTGTTAAAAATCAACTAGTGAAGAGAGTGATTAAAAGTCCGCATTATTCTTTACAATTAGATGAAAGTACAGATGTTGCTAACAGTGATGATTTACTTGCATTCATACGATATGAATTTGACAGTACAATTAAGGAAGATTTTCTCTTTTGCCAGTCATTGCCAACACACACAACTGGTGAGTCTATATTTAATAGTTTGAATAATTTTATTATAGCTAATGAAATTGGATGGTCAAAGTGTGTATGAGTCAGTACTGATGGGGCTCCCGCAATGTCGGGAAAGTACAAAGGACTCAAGGCAAAAATCCGAGCTATAATACCAAATGTCAAGTGGATTCATTGCTGCATACATAGAGAATCGTTGGCAGCAAAGAAAATGCCAGAAAAATTGAAGACGACTCTAGATGAAGTAGTGAAAGTAGTTAACTTCATAAAAGCTCAGCCCTTAAATTCTCGTATTTTTAGCGTTCTTTGTGAGGAGATGGGTAGCGCTCATGAACAACTGCTCTTGCATTCTCAAATGCGGTGGCTGTCAGGCGGTAAAGCATTTACCCGCATATTTGAGTTGCGTGATGAAATAAGACTATTTCTTCATGATAAATTATTTCATGGGAGAGAATGGTTTAATAACTTTTCGTGGTTAGCTATTGTGGCATACATGTCTGACATCTTTACTTATTTGAATTACCTAAATTTGAGCCTACAAGGGAGATCCTTAACTATATTTAAAGTTGAAGATAAAGTGGAAGCCATGATCAAGAAATTAGAATTGTGGTCTGAACGTCTGCATAGTGGTGTGTTTGAATCCTTTCCAACACTTTATGACTTTCTTGGAACTTCTGAAGAAAACATTTCTGAAGAAATAAGAACCTTTTTATTTAACATTTGCAAGGTTTAAAGATCAGTTTTAGGGACTATTTTCCTCCTCATGATGGTAATAACAAGTGGATTAGGGATCCTTTTCATGTAAATGTAAAATATGTAAAATAATTAACAGCAACAGAAGAAAATAGTCTTGTTGAACTTTCATGTGACACTTCACTAAGATCACGTTTCAGCCGTTACTTTTTATCAGACTTTTGGTTACTATTGAAAAATGAGTACCCAGAACTGGCAACCAAGGCCCTGAAATATTTAATGCCATTCCCTACTACGTATTTATGCGAGCAGGCTTTCTCACTGCTCATTTACATAAAATCAAAATACAGAAATAGGATGAATGTGGAGCATGATCTTCGCTTAAAACTGTCTGCCACTGAACCTGAAATTTAAAACATAATAGCAGCAAAACAGCATCACCCATCTCATTAATGAGATTAAGATAAAGTTTTTTTTCTGCTCTGTTCTGTTCTGTATATCTTTCTTTATATTTTTTATATATTTTCCCATTTTTTTTCATTTACATATGTCTTTCTGCAGAAATTAATCTAGTTTTCTGATAAGAGGAGTTTGTTGCTAGTTCATTAAAGCAGCATGTTAAGTTGACAGACGTTTCAATATCCTGGGGTCTGGGGGAAAAAATCATTTAAATAAAAGGGGTCCTTGGTAATGAAAAGTTTAGGAACCACTGCCCTAGCACAATAGTTATTTATGAGGTTTGCTTTTTCTATTAGACCTACAGTGGTATAGTTGGTAGTGCCATGTCACATTAATTATGTGTCTTAGTTTCCAGTTCCAACCAGAAGCAAATTATGATTCATGATTTCATATAATGTAATTTGCTTATTTGATTGTTACTTACACCTATTTAGTATGGAATTTTTATTAAATGCAAAAATGAAGCCAAGAGGGGGTTGGGAAGAAGCTGTAATATCAACAAAAAGCATTTTGAAAAAATGCATTCATTACCTAGCACAGTAGTTAGTTGTGAGATTTGGCGCCTTTTTTTTGAATTCTGTGGTAAAATTGTCAGTGCCTTAACACCCTATATATGTGTCTAAGGTTCGTGTCAAGGCCAGAGGCAAAATATGATTTTTGTTTTCAAATATTGTATTCTGTTTGATAATTATTGATGACTATATAGCATGGAATTTGAATTAATTACGAAAACAAAGCCACGAGTAAGGTTGGGAAGAAAGTGCAATGTTAACAGAAAGCATTAAAAAAGCATGCATTCATTCCCTAGCACAGTAGTTACTTGTGAGTTTTACTTCTTCTTTTACACCTTCAGAGGTGTAGTTGGTAGTGTCTTGGCACAGTAATTATGTATCTAAGGTGCGAGTCAAGGCCAGGGGGAAAATGCAAGTTGTGTTTTCACGCATGGTAATTTGCTTGATTATTATTGATGACTGTATAGCATGGCATTTGAATTAAATGCGAAAACAAAGCCATGAGTGTGCATTCAGAAAGAATGAGCTCATTCCCTTGCACAGTAGTTACTTATAAGATTTGCATATTCTTTTAGACCTTCAGTGGTGCAGCTAATAGTGCCCTTGGCACACTAATTACGTGCCTTAGAGTCAAATTATGATTTATAATTTGAAATTATGTAATTGGCTTATTTGAATATTATTGATGCAAAAACGAAGTTGCGAGTAAGGTTGGGAAGAAACCGTAATATGAACAAGAA
>JAXCGZ010007939.1:65000-74551 GCA_037179515.1 Halocaridina rubra | reverse complement strand
TCTGACCACTCATGTGTGTGTGTGTGATTACCTAATTGTGATTACCTAATTGTGTTTACGGGAAAGAGCCCAAAGCTCGGATCTTCCAGTCTCCTCATCGGTTCCATTTTATACTTAGTGATACTTATCATACCTGTCCTTAAAACTATGGATTGAGATAGCATTAACTACCTCCTCGCTTAGCCAATTCCAATTATCAACTACTCTTACACTGAAAAAGTATTTCCTTACATCCTGCAAAGAAGTTTTCTTACCAAGCTTCAAACTATGACCTCTAGTTCTAGAGCCAGCCATATCAAAATATCGATCCCTATCCACTCTATCATAACCATGAAGGAATTTAAAGACTCTCACCATATCCCCCCCTCACTCTTCTAGCTTCGAGTGATGGTAAGTCTAATTCCCTCAGCCTCTCATCATAACTGAGATTGCGTATTTCTGGCACCAGTTTCGTGGCATGTCTTTGAACTTTTTCAAGCTTAGCTATGTGCTTTTTCAAGTGCGGATTCCAAAAGGGGGCTGCATATTCGAGTTTTGGCTTCACATGGGTTACATAAATATTTCTGAACATTTCCTTGTCCATGTGCCTGAAGGCTACCTTACATTTGATAAGAATGCATATGCTGCCCTTACTACGCCATTTATATGTATTTCTGGAGACAAATCTGCCAGTATGTTTACTCCTAGATCTCTCTCATTTTCTGTCTCTTGAAGTTGTACTCCAGCCACCGAGTAGTCAAGCTTGGGCCTTCTTGCACTTGTACCCATTCTCATTACCTTACATTTTGAGGTATTGAATTTCATTAGCCACTTTTCTGACCACTCATGCAGATTATTTAGATCCTCCTGAAGTTCTCTACCATTGTTCTCGTTTTTTACTTTCTTCACAATCTTTGCATCATCTGCAAACATATTCATGAATGAATTTACAGACTCTGGTAGGTCATTTACATATACAAGGAACAAAAGTGGCCCTAAAACTGAACCCTGTGGAACTCCACTACTAACTCTTCTCCATTCAGACACTGAGTGTCTTACTCTAACCCTCTGTTCCCTTCCTTCTAAGTAAGTTTTTATCCTTTCCAAGACATTTCCACCTATTCTAGCCATTGATTGCAGCTTCCTTATAAGTCTCCCATGTGGAACAGTGTCAAACGCTTTCTGGAAGTCTAGGAATATGCAATCTGCCCAGCCCTCTCTTTCCTGTAAGATTTGGCTTACCTCATCATAAAATTCTAATAAGTTTGTTACTGTTGATATACCTTCTCTGAAGCCATGTTGCCTCACTGACAAAAAGTTGAAGGATTCCAAGTGAAGAGAGATATGTTTCCTTAGTAGTTTCTCCATAACTTTGCAAACTATGCTGGTCAAGGAAACTGGTCTATAGTTCAGAGCCGTATCCCTCCTTCCCTTTTTGAAGATAGGTATCACATTTGCTTGTTTCCAGCATCTTGGAATCTCCCCCGACTCCAGTGACTCCTTAAATATGATACTTAGTGCCACTGATATTGTGTTTGCGCATTTTTTAAGCACATGAGGGGATATGTCATCAGGACCTGTAGCTTTATGAACATCTAAATCCATCAGCGCTTTGCATACCTCTGTGGCTGTAAGGTTGATGTTCTCTAATACCGGCCCTTGAGCTTCTATCACTGCAATCTGAGGGGGTGGGGTATTTTCTACTGTAAATACTGACTGAAACTCCTTGTTCAATTCTTTGCAGATCTCTTCATCCGTCTCAGTGATGCTTCCATCCGCTCTCTTTAGCCTTAAAACCTGTTCTTTTACCTTAAGTTTTCCTCTGATAAAGCTGTGGAAAAGCTTGGGATTTTCTTTAGCCTTCCTGCTGATGTCCCTCTCATAATCTCTCTCTGCCTCTCTCCTTTTACTTAGGTAGTCATTTCTTGCTCTTTTGTAGGTTTGCCAGGCATTTATGTTTTTTCTCCTCCTATACCTTTTCCAGCACTTGTCTCTCCACTCCTTAGCTCTTTTACACCCATTATCGAACCATTTCTCTCTGGCATGAATTACACCTACTTTGGTGACAGGTATGCAGCAATCTACTATCTTCCCATATTTCTCACAAAAGATGTCATTAATTTCTTGTACAGATTTGTTGTAAAATAAGGTTCTCCAGTCAATAACTGCAAAAAGCTCATTCATTTTGATGTAATCTCCTTTCGGATAGTTCCTCCTCATGTCCTCAGTGCCTCTACTCTCAGGAAGAATGTCTTCAATGATATACTCCATCAACAACACACAGTGGTCACTCTTTCCAATTGGTGGTTCATACTCAATATTTTCAATATCCAACACATTATCTGTGAACACTAGATCAAGTAGTGATGGCTCATCCCCACCCCTGGCTCTTGTTGGTTCCATTACATGTTGGTGTAGGAAATTCCCTTGTACGCAATCTAGGAATCTTGCCCCAAATGAGTCCTCACCACTGTGTGGGTCAAGATTTATCCAATCTATCTCTTTATGATTAAAGTCTCCCATAATCAAAATCCTACATTTTTTCTCCCGTGCCATGTTAACAACTGAGTTTATGACTTCAATAGTACCTATATGACTTTCCTCATAAATTTCAAGCCTATTTTGGTTCCTTGGTGGGTTGTATACAACAGTTATTATAATGCTCTCTGACCCAGTATTTATGCGAGCAACAAGAAATTCCCTGAACTCACTTTCTATAGCCAAGTTTATTTCTTCAACTTGAATCCTCTCACTTATGAGCAGTGCTATCCCTCCACCAGTCCTCTCAGATCTTTCAACCCTTAGTATTCTGAAGCCCTTAGGAAAAACTGTGACACTGTTTATGTCCTCACTCAACTTAGTCTCTGTAATTGCTACTATATCTGCCTTACTGTTGTGAATCCTATCTTTTAATTCTACTGCCTTACCAGCTAATCCATCAGCATTTGTGTATAACAATCTTAATGAGGCCCCATCCCCTGATCTTCTGTCATTATCTTCTTTATCTCCCCTTTGTCTGGAAGTATTCTGTAACGAAAATTTTTCTTCTCTTCTTCATTTCTTTCATCATTTAACCTTCTTGCCTCTTGCAACAAGTTTTTGATCTTTCCCATCTCTTCCTGTGTTCTGTATCGTCTAATGAACACTTCTTTGCATTCTTGAAGGTCTTTTAGACTTTTTTTTCTCAACAATATTTCCCTACATGTTTCCCCTCTCTCAAAGGTTACTTTTGTTGGTCTCGGCTTTCCTTCCCTCGAATATTTTCCTAGTTGGTGTATGTTTACAATATCCTCAGGACCACATACTACTCCAAGCTTTCTTATCAGGTCTACAACGTTAGCTTTATTTTCTTCAAGTCTCCCCTGCCATGTTGGCTCCTGGGATTCACTTATGCCTGAGATTACCACTGTCTTCCCCTTATCAAGTGCCTGTCTGATGAGTGGGTTTGCCCTTTCCATCACAACGTCTTTCATTTTTTCGATTACTGTCTCTTTATAGTCAACTGTTTGTATGTTTTCCAGTGCCACCACTTTTACAGCCTCTTTTACTGCCACATTCCCCTTTAGTGCATCAGCAAAGGACGTTTTCATGGCATCATTTTCCATATTCAGCTCCTGGAACTCTTTTCTGAACTGTTCAATGTTTTCCTTAATCTGAACATTCCAAGCAGCAATCTCGTCTCTCTCAGAAGAGAGCAGTGAACTAACATCTAATTCCTTTAGGTTGTCATTCAGCTGTTTGTTTTTATCTTCTTGTTTAGAAATTCTAGATTCTAGTTGACTCTTTTCCCCTTCCAGCTTCTTTATTCTTTTTTCTAGTTCCTTTCTCTCCTGCCCTTGTGCTTTATTTGCTTCCTCCAAAGATCTTATTTGTTCTCTGGGTGTTTCATTCTCTTTCATTTCTCCATCCATATTCCGAATTTTATCATCAAGGCTTATAACCATTTCCTCTAACTTCTTGATTCTCTGTTTAAGTCCCCTGATGACTACCCCTTCTCCCGACCCATGGGTGGGAGAGGTTTGGGACAGAGATGGCTTCATTTTTATGTTCTCCCTCTCACAGAATATAGAAAGAAGACGAGAAAGAGGAAAAAAAAAGAAAAGAGAAAAACTTCTAATTTAGCTTCACACAGAATTTTTATATCTCCATATAAGTGCTATTTAGTGACTCAGTTTGTCTCCTTTCTGGTAACACACATCTTAACTTAAAAACTTGACCATGGTAATTTAAGTATAAAAAGAAAAAGAAAAATTATGTGTGTGTGTGTGTGTGTGTGTGTGTGTGTGTGTGTGTGTGTGTGTGTGTGTGTGTGTGTGTATCTGTATAGATAGCTAGACAGATAGATAGATAAATAGATGGATAGATATGAGAGAAATTCCATATTCGTATGCATATATCTAGGTGTACTCACTACGGCTGCCGTGTTTTACATCTTTATATGATTTAGTAAAGATATCAGTTTTTTCGCCAAAAAGGAGGCGGGACTGAACTCAGACCCTCTGGTATGGTAGCCAGCTGGTGGTTTATACAATTTTTACACATACACATTGAAGAAAAAAAAACACGGACAATTATTTTTTTATGTAAACAATATCTGAAAAAACTGAAGTAAATTTTTTTTTTGTTTAGAATACAAGACAATGTATTCGTAGTCTGTGTATGGAAACGGCCAAGCTATTAACAAAAAAATAAATAAAAAAAAAGTATCTTAGAAGACATCATTCATGACACGTGAGCGTCTAAAACTACGTTTTGCTCAGTGCGATTATCGCTCAACGATGATCGTTCATGGCTCAACGATGATCGTCAAACGATTGTCTAGAGCACTTCATTCTTTGTTTTTGAATGGGGTCTCTTTTGCTTCGAGCGACAAAACAGACCCCATTCAAAAACAAAGAATGAGTGCTCTAGACAATCGTTTGACGATCATCTTTGAGCCATGAACGATCATCGTTGAGCGATAATCGCACCGAACAAAACGTACATTAGATTTCTAACTGCTATTATATCAACATTTTTTTTTTCTTATAAAACTTACTTTTTTGCACTTAGATAATCTATTAAGAACCCTGCAATGAAATGCATTTTTAATATGAGTTCTCCTAAAGCCAACTATTTCTAAACTTGAGTCGAAAGCTCAAGTAGGATTCTCTCCGTATATGATAATTTTTTATTAATGTGAGCAAGTATTATATATAGGAAGGGGAAAATCTAAAAAAAAATAAAATGATATTAAAAAAAAGCAAAATTATATTCTGACTCAGAAAAATTTGTGGAAACACCAAAATACTTGAGAGAAAAAAAGGTTTTTTAAAAAGTTATAATGATTGACATAATTTTCTGAATATTTACTGAAAGCCTAAGCAAAATAGAGAGATCTACAACTAATGATTTTACTGCTTTACTCTCTAAAAAAAAAATTTTTTTATAATCTGTAAATGAGGCCAAATTTTATTTTGATTCATACACAGCTGATAAATGTATGTGGGTCTCTCAAGAAAAAACTATATGTTACGTATATCCCAATATATCAATGGAACGGTAAGTAAAAAAAAAAAAAAAATAGTTAAAAGAAGTTCTAATCCTAAAATTAAACCAAGCCATTTGGCATTCAACCAACTTGATAAAAGTCAATAAAACCGTCTAGGAAAACTATATGCCACGTAAACTCCCGTAAATTAATGGTGAGGTAAGTCAAGAGAGTGTAAAGAAGTTGCAGGTGGGTCAAGAAGGTCCTGTGTATAATCTGGAAGCAACCTCGTGTTTTATTTTGGAAGCAGACGTGGCTTTGCATGAGGGTGATGGGTTTGGAAGCTGAGGTTTGGAGGTAGATAGGAAGAAAGCCAAAGCGAAGGTGGATGGATTGTGTGAATGAGGATTTTAAGGGAGGGAGAAAGGGCTGATATTTATTAATATTCCACTAGGGGGTGGGATGGGTCATAATTGAATTAATCTTGCATTGGAGGTCAGTCTAATCAATGAATTAGAAAGTAAAACTTCAAACCATTCTTTACTAGCTTACTAATCTCTCTCTCTCTCTCTCTCTCTCTCTCTCTCTCTCTCTCTCTCTCTCTCTCTCTCTCTCTCTCTCTCTCTCTCTCTCTCTCTCTCTCTCTCTCTCTCTCTCTCTCTCTCTCTCTCTCTCTCTCTCTCTCTCTCTCTTTTTTTTCTCTCTTTTAGATGCCAAAAAATTTGTAGGGACTAAGAAAAATTAGATAGGACTGTCATGAAGAAGAGAGAGCGAGAGAGAGCTAATAGAACAGAGTGCATGTTTTCAATTCCTCATGGGACCACCAGGAAGGAGGGGTAAATGGGCAACAGGAAATGTGGAAAGGATAAAATAAAACAATCGCACCCCGCCACGGTCTGAGGCTAGCAAGGGCGTGCACTCAGGCTAACGATTACAGCTGCCAAAACCAAAGTCCTTCGCAAGAAGGCACCGTCCTAGCCCTTGGTATAAAAGGGAAGTCCGTGACGTGAAACTGGCTTTTATGAATGAAAAAACTGAAAAAAAAAACAAATGGATGAAATAATAATATTATTTAAGGGGCTGACCGAAAATCAGACACAAAATTGAACATTTTGGAGAAGCCCTGACAGGAGCCCAGACACAACAAACACGTGGGAGTAATTATACTAAAAAAAAAAAAATTAAATAAAAAAAAAAATAAGAAAAAAAATGATGATGATATGGCTTTATTAAATAAAAAAAATATTATTCAGTAAAGATAGTATTATATGCAAGTCTTCTACATATTAATGGAAAGGTAAGTCAAACATTGCTCCTACTACTACTACTACTACTACTACTAATAATAATAATAATAATAATAATAATAATAATAATAATAATAATAATAATAATAATAATAATAATAATAATTTTTTCTGGCTTTACGTCACGGACTCCCTTTTCTACCAAGGACTAGGACGGTTGCCTTCTTGCGAAGGACTTGTTTTGGCAGATGTAGTCGTTACACTGAGTGCATGCCCTTGCTAACCTCAGACCGTGGCGGGGCGCGAACCCTCGACCTTACGCCTCAAAGTTTCGGTCGCTACCGCTTGAGCCACTGTGACAATAATAATAATAATAATAATAATGATAATAATAATAATAATAATAATAATAATAATAATAATAATAATAATAATAATAATAATAATAATAATCTTATCACCATCATCGTCATTGTTGTTATTATTATTATTATTATTATTATTATTATTATTATTATTATTATTATTATCGTCATCATCCATTTAGCCATTCTGAAAGCAAGCCAACTGCACTCACTGCAGGGCCCTGTGCCAATAAATTATATAAAATGGTGTCATAAAGGATATCCGACCGTAAAATTTTGATCCAATATCAAATGTCAATCTTCAGGAGGCTAGTGAGAAACAGCGACTCTTAAAAAAATTGGGGAAATTTTCCATTTAAAAAAAAGTTACTCATGAAAAATATGTTGTTTTCTTTGAAGGCTCACTAGATACATTTTCTGTAAAATTTTATGCTAGACTAATATAATTTTAAATTAATATTCCTATTCGTATTTTCTCACTTTGGACATTAAATGCACTCAATATTTTCGTATATTTTATATTTTTGTGATTAAAAGAATTTAAATTCAAACATAAAATTCTTATTAATACGGTTTTGCACTAATTCTCTGAACACAAAATAGGCATAAAATATAAAGTCAACATTACATTAAACAATCTTGCTATATATACAATTTACGGAACACCTACAGTTTAGCGGGGCATACCAATGTTCAAAACCTACCAATAGATGGCGATAGGCTCTGACTAGAGAACTGGCGGATGAACACACAACAAAAATGGTGACAATAGGCATACGAAACAATTTTTTACTATCCCCACTAAAAATAATTACCTAACCTCTTAGCCAGGGGGGCTTCGCCCCCCTGGAACCCCCATCTTACTATCCTAACTAAAAATACTTACCTAACCTTCAGTCGAACTACTTTCCTGAGTGGAGGGATGAGGTCGTTGAGCGGCATGCCCCGCTAAACTGTAAACTCCCCAAAATTTACTTTCAAAAATTATCTGTAACTCTTACTTATGTACTCATTACTCCTACTGAGTTAGCAGGAGCTAGGAGATAACAGACACTACTTTTGTCCTTTTCCCATTCTAGGGTGTCTTAAGTATTTTTACTCATTGAAAAAATAAGGGTTCTAACTAGTTTCCTTTGATATGGCAAACCAGTTAACTATTAAGTAACTAAACCAAAACTAGAAAAGTAGATTTTTGCCGGCAAATAATAATTTGGGTGGCAGGAAAGAAATAGGAAAATATGATTGACAAGTATTAGTGCTTACGTATGAGAGAGAGAGAGAGAGAGAGAGAGAGAGAGAGAGAGAGAGAGAGAGAGAGAGAGAGAGAGAGAGAGAGAGAGAGAGAGAGAGAGAGAGAGAGAGAGAGAGAGAGAGCAATTAAATAAATTCTTTCAATAGTACTGTCATCGCATTATTGCGTCATCGATAGCAAAGGTAACGGCACATGGCATGTATATTTCTGTTTCACAAGACAACATTTACCAAAGGATAAAAACGTTTTGAAAGCATATGCAATAAGAAGATACATACTCAACAAACGCGTTTCAAGGCTTCCTTGTAATGGCAGAGAGGAGTTTCAAACGACTGTCAATAGGCAATTAAATGACAATTTATAAAGGTTTGGTTTAGACTCACTTTGGATTAATCTATTCAGGTGAGCGGGGGTGTAAACTCGGAAATAATAATTCATTAACTATATACGATATAAGTTAGAGGAGTTTAATATATTTCAGAGCATCAGTAGAGTTTATAATTTCCTATTTCATATACTGAAGTTATTTTTAATCTCTTTATGTTGATTTATTTAACCTTTTCACCCAAACTGGGAACTGTAAATACCAGTAAATAATCAATAGAATCTCCCTGTCTCTCTCTGATAGAATTTACTTCGGGTGAGGCCACTGTAAAAAGGGGGTGTGAACTCGAAAACTAATATAAATTGAACATTATCGAAATTTTTTCAAGATCTTCAAGTAACTGCAACTGATATGTAAAGAGTTTTATATATCATCAGTATATGAGGAGGAAATTATTAGAATCTATCTATCTATCTACCTTGGCTGTTTCCCCCTTTAATTGGGGGGTAGCCGACATCAAAGAAAGAAAACAATAAGGGGATTACTTTGCTCTATAGGCAATGACGAGGGAGCTAGCGAACGTTCAGATGGCACTGCTGGAGTGCCACAGCCCATCCTCCCGGCTCTTCCACAACCTGTGTCGCTTCACAACCGCCAACTCCTCCTACTGCCCCTACCACAGGGCTACCTCTGTAAGATGCGCCCCGTGATAACAGCAGATGCCCATCAGAGCTGCGTCACAATTGCTCACCACTCATTCCTATTCCTAGCACTCTCTCTTGCTTCCCTCACATCCATCCTCCTATCATTCAGGGCTCTCCTTACTCCATCCATCCATCCAAACCTAGGCCTCCCTCTAGCATTTCTCCCATCAACTCTCGCATTCATCACCTTTTTCAGCAGTCTTTCATCA
>JAXCGZ010007939.1:30000-55000 GCA_037179515.1 Halocaridina rubra | reverse complement strand
GTTTCCCCTCGACCATTACAGCCTCGTATTGTGTTCTTCAAAGTCCTGCTGATGAAAATAAGAGATATCAGCTGCTGATCTCAAGGTATCCGCTACTCTTGTGATTTCATCCGTCTCCGTATTAAAAGAGTAACTGCCACGCCTCTGGGGAATTATACTCCCTTTCAGAGAAACTTGAACTTTCTTATTACTCTCCATCTGTAAGTAGAAATTCTAATATATTATCATGTTTTCTTATTGCAGATTCTAAATCTTTACTCGGAGCTACTCTGTATAAAATGATACCTATATCGTAGGATGGAATGAGAAGTGTTGTAGGTATTTCCTCATTCTTTATAACAATGACTGTGAGTGTTCTGCCTTACTAACATCGGCATTATTATTCAGAGGAATGAGAAACCCTTTAGAGCTACTATTATGAAGACTAATATAGACTAGGAATTAATTTCATTCGAAATTATTTATATATTTCATAGCTAAATTGTCGCTTTTTTTTGGGGGGGCATTCATTTAGTGGACACAGATAGGTTGAAACTGGGAAATTTAAAGCTGGATGCCCTTTCTAACGCCCAACGGTGGAATTGATCACGGCTCTGTCACTTCCAGAGTTGACTGCTCTAACCATTGCGCTACCGCAGTCAAGGAAAAAATAGCTAAAATATGCTTGAGAGAATCCACCTACCTTTTTCTCTATAATTTCCATTGCTTCTTTTCTTACCGTACCGTCCAAAGCAATGCCAAAGATAAAAATACCAAAACCCTGAAGGGAATTAAGCACTGTGAACATCAGTGCCAACATCTGAGTGCCTGGAATGAAAAAGAAAACGCATATAATAATGAATTATTGTATTACTCATACTGACTAGCATAAATCATATTTGCCCCTGCTGGTACTCGTGTTTTTGCTGTGCATTATAGGCTCGCCTATATTGTCCTTACAAATGGTGATTTTCCTGCTCCTGTACTCGTGTTTTTGCTGTGCATTATAGGCTCGCCTATATTGTCCTTACATATGGTGATTTTCCTGCTCCTGTACTCGTGTTTTTGCTGTGCATTATAGGCTCGCCTATATTGTCCTTACATATGGTGATTTTCCTGCTCCTGTACTCGTGTTTTTGCTGTGCATTATAGGCTCGCCTATATTGTCCTTACATATGGTGATTTTCCTGCTCCTGTACTCGTGTTTTTGCTGTGCATTATAGGCTCGCCTGTATTGTCCTTACATATGGTGATTTTCCTGCTCCTGTACTCGTGTTTTTGCTGTGCATTATAAGCTCGCCTATAGTGTCCTTACATATGGTGAATTTCCTGCTCCTGTACTCATGTTTTTGCTGTGCATTATAGGCTCGCCTATAGTGTCCTTACATATGGTGATTTTCCTGCTCCTGTAGTCGTGTTTTTGCTGTGCATTATAGGCTCGCCTATAGTGTCCTTACATATGGTGATTTTCCTGCTCCTGTACTCGTGTTTTTGCTGTGCATTATAGACTCGCCTATATTGTCCTTACATATGGTGATTTTACTGTTCCTGTACTAGTGTTTTGCTGTGCATTATAGGCTCGCCTATATAGTCCTTACATATGGTTTTCTCTTAATTTCATTCTCTTTTACCCCCCCCTTTTTTTTTTTTTTTTTTTTTTGCTTTTGCTTATGCAATGTATTCATGCGCACTTATATAAATAAGTGTTGGTATTTATCATGTAGTAGGTTGGCTCATGGCACCATCCACCCTTTGCGATACTACAGCTGAAGGTTTTTTGAACTTCAATAGGTCTGTCCAGGCAGTTCGATGTTAAATCTTCCTTCAGTTACGGTTCTTTTTCTATGCCTACAGCTACACTGAATATTCTTGGATATTCATCACACAACTCTTATTATCCCTTCACATCTGACAAGTCATTACACTCTCCATCTCTGTTTCTCTTTACTTTATGTATTCATCGCGCCCAGGCCCGATGAGGGCTGTTTTATTTTTTTTTTTTGGCCCCTCCGGGTGTCACAATCATAAAAAAAAAAAAATGGTGATTTTCCTGCTCCTGTGCGCGCATAGAATTTTTTTTCCATGATGTGCGTTTTTTTCCTCCCAAATAGAAATTCTTCTCATAATAATCTTACAATCGTTTCCTCTTTTATTTTTTTAGCAATGCCTTCTCACTATATACCTTTATATTCAGGTGCCTCTCTCATCAAATATTTTTTCCAATTATCAAACCATTTTTTCGACCGCGCAGAAATCACATACCTTCTTACAAGTCAACAGCAGAAGAATGCCATAGGCCCGATTTCTTAAACAGTAGCTAGACACACACAGATGGATTTCATTAACGCATCTGACGCGGTTCTGTGTATGGCCTGGATCCCGCAAGGGATCCAAGCCATACACAGAACTGCGTCAGATGCGTTTATGAAATCCATTTGTGTGTGTCTAGCTAACTAACAATATGGTATCCTAGGTTTACACTGTTTAAGAAATCGGGTTTATGTCACAGGTTAGAGAAGAAATTCAGAGAGAGTTATAGTTCAAAGTGGCAAGGACAACTCGATATTAAGTCATTCAGAGAGAGTTATAGTTCAAAGTGGCAAGGACAACTCGATATTAAGTCATTCAGAGAGAGTTATAGTTCAAAGTGGCAAGGACAACTCGATATTAAGTCATTCAGAGAGAGTTATAGTTCAAAGTGGCAAGGACAACTCGATATTAAGTCATTCAGAGAGAGTTATTGTTCAAAGCGTCTAGGACAACTCGATATTAAGTCATTCAGAGAGAGTTATAGTTCAAAGTGGCCAGGACAACTCGATATTAAGTTATTCAGAGAGAATTATAGTACCAGTGGGCCAGGACAACTTGATATTAATTCATTCAGAGAGAATTATAGAACTAGTGGACAGGACAACTCGATATTAAGTCATTCAGAGAGAGTTATAGTTCAAAGTGGCCAGGAAAACTCGATATCAAGTCATCCTTGAGTTATGATTCTTTTCTTATTCCTGCATCTACACCGTATATTCTGGAGTTTGAGTTACACATTTCTTACTTTCCACTTATATCTGACAAGTTACACCATTCTCCATATCTTTTCCTCTATTTTCCTTCTTGCTTTCTTGGTGCCTAGGCCCGATAAGGGCATCATTTTATTTTCCCGTCCCAATGGTACACTCTTAAGAAAGAAAAAGACATTAATATTTCCTTCATACCTTCAGCCATGTAGAAAAATCCAGTCACCCAAGTCAAGCCGAGGATAAGGAATATGGCCGTGGATCCGCTCAGTCGTTTCGTGACGTGGGAACTAGACTTGGTTCTTGTGGGACTTTTCCCGTTTCCCAAGGGCCTCTCTCGCCAGGCCACGTTCATGGTCATGATAAACGAAACCAAGTTGATCTGGTCAAAAAAAAAAAAATAATAACAATAATAATCAAATGGAACTTGAGAAAAACTTAAGAAAATTTTGAAATATTTTCGTTCGAGTCATTGAATATTTTCTTTTCGTTCTTCAAGAAAATTATGAATTAGATATAGCAGAATAACTTATGAAAGTTCAGATTTATCTCACTGAAGAAGAAGAAGAAGAAGAAGAAGAAGAAGAAGAAGAAGAAGAAGAAGAAGAAGAAGAAGAAGAAGAAGAAGAAGAAGAAGAAGAAGAAGAAGAAGAAGAAGAAGAAGAAGAAGAAGAAGAAGAAGAAGAAGAAGAAGAAGAAGAAGAAGAAGAAGAAGAAGAAGAAGAAGAAGAAGAAGAAGAAGGAAGAAGAAGAAGAAGAAGAAGAAGAAGAAGAAATTATACTTACGACCATAATTGATGCGAGACTACCGGCAAAACTCCATATTAAACCATTTGGTTCCAACCAACACCTGAAAACTCACAATGGAAAAGTTTTGATGAATTTTCATTTAGATTAGGTTTTACGTCACGGACTCCCTTTCCCACGAAGGGCTAAGACGGTGCCCTCTTGCAAAGGACTTTTAGTTTTACCAAGTGCGACCCTTACCCTGAGTGAATGCCCTTTCTAACCTCAGACTGTGGCAGGCAGCGAACCTACGACCTTACGAATCAAAGTCTCGAGCGTTACCACTCTGCTACGATAAGGGATTTTTAATTATGAGAATTGGCATAGTGAAATTTACATGCAATTATATGAATAATTTTCATTGTATAAGTAACCTTCTTGGCTGGGTTTGCGATGATAGAAAACTTTTATTTTTTTCCCTCTTAGGCTGTTAATATACTGGCCCCAGATTCGATCTCGGCTCAGGTTAGATTACCTTTCTCTATCTTATGTTACCGATTAGACTGGGCAATTAATTTGGGGGTCGGTGATTTCCTAAAGGTCCACCTGATATTGCAGCAATTGCGTAGACATCACTGGATCCACGTGATTGGATTATTATTATTATTATTATTATTATTATTATTATTATTATTATTATTATTATTATTATTATTATTATTATTATTATTATTATTATTATTATTATAATTATTATTATTATTATTATTATTATTATTATTATTATTATTATTATTATTATTATTATTATTATTATTATTATTATTCAAAAATCATATATTGTTCTCACAAATGATGATGTTCTAATTTTTAAGCACATATTTTCTTTGTATAGGTGGGGGACTATGGTAGCGTAGTAGTAGAATACTCGACTCTGGAGCTGACAGACTCACGATCAACCCCACGGTGGGGCGCTAGGAAGGCCATCCAGCTCTAATTCCCCAGCCACAATCTGTGTTCACCCCCCCCATACTGGGGATTATAGTGACATATCAAACTTAAAAAAAAAATAAAAGATATGGATGACATAAAAGTCGGTATTTACACAAAGTAATTGAGGACAAAATGGCAATAGTCTCAGTTTCATGCCATTTTCATTTAGATATCTTTTGTTTAATATAGTGAAATTATTTCCTCTTAAACTCACTGGAAACTGACTTTGTGAGGCAGTTTCGCTTCGATAATGAGTGATTTTTAGTGTAAGTTTAAGCTTACGATAAAAGGAACCGTTTTATGCATAATCAGGCTAGAAAAAATAACCTCGTTTTATGCGTTACCACTGGTACCCATTATGGGGGTGGACGCAACAGTGTGACTGGGGAATGAAGGTTGGATGCCCATCCTAACACCCCACGATGGGCTTTCGTGGCTGTGTCAATTCCCAAAGTCGATTATTGTAAGAATTAATTAAATAATTAAGTTATATTTCAAAGAGAGGAAAAAACTATCAGGTTAGGTTAGGTTAGGTTAGGTTAGGTTAGGTTAGGTTAGGTTAGGTTAGGTTAGTTGTTTAGACTTACATTTTTCGAGTTCCGTATCCGTTTGTCCTCGTGACGAGAAGGGTCACTCCCACTACGATGAGTGGTAGACCATATCCGATAGACAGATAATACTTTTGTAGGGAGACCTGAGTGTCAAATACCTGATAACGGGAAAAATAAATTTTATTTTAAGAGTGTGATACCGGGACAGGCAAAAAAATTGCCCTCATCAGACCCGGCCACCAAGAAAACATTTAAGAAGAAGAAGTAGACTTTCATAATATGAAAAGGACTAACTGAAAGAATAGTCAAAGTATTGAGGACTTAGAGACATGGCAGAATTAGGCTGATTATAACAGTTGGTTATAACAATTGCAAACGCCATTAGATGATGCGGAAAATCAAGTTACGTATATAGTTGATAAGCTGAACTCTCGTATATACTGAACTGTTATCATACAGTCTAAAATGGCAAGGAAAAGGCCCATTAAAGAAAAACAACAAGAAAAATATATGAAGTATTTATTAATATCATGACCTCAACGGCATCTTCTCAAAGTGCAGAGTACTTGGAGATTGTAATCAGTTGAGATCTCGATATTGATAAGTACTTCATATATTTTTCCAGTTTTTTTTTTTTTTTACTTTCATTACATCTATTTCAAACTCACCTTTACAAATACTAGGTACAGATTAAACGCTTCTATGGCCGTCCACGTAAAAGCAGCTAAAAAGAGATAATGCAGAACAGCAGCTACAGACTTGCACATGATGGCTCGTTTTGTAGCATTCAGTCCGACGAGTAGCACCGCTTCTGCTAGCAATAAGCAGAAACAGATATTGGCTCTAATAGCCGAACTTCGCTTTGCTCTCAGTCTTTTCAGGAAGAGGAAACAGCATATGCACACAGCCAGGCTAAAGATCGATAAGGAACAGCCAAAGAGGGTAATCCACTGTAGCATTTGATAGAGTATCTGGAAATAATGTATTGATAATTACAGGTAACAGTTAGGTAGCGAGATAGTAGCGCATTGGTTGCGACTGGGGCTGGTTATACTGGCCTCAGATTTTAGCCTGTTCTGGGGTTAGATTAGCTTTCACCGTCTCATGTCGTTATCGATTAAATTGAGCAATTAATTTGGGGGATTGGAGATTTTCTATAGACATACATGATTATTCAGTCTAGTCTGTTCCGGGGTTAGATTAGCTTTCACCGTCTCATGTCATTATCGATTAAATTAGGCAAGTAATTTGGGGGATTGGTGATTTCCTATAGGCATACTTGATTATTCGGCCATTGCCTGGAGATTACTTGGGCCCCGGCTATAAGGTAGGTATATAGTCGGGCTCTTGTGTTATCATTACCCCTTGCCTTTGCCTTTCACAAGAGACCTTTAAGGTAAAACCTGCTGTTAAACTATCCATGCTTTTGACGTTAATATAACTACTAATGTCAACTTTATGTATAGGAAAGTATTATTTCGACTAGAAATATTTAAACTATATTTTCATTTATATCCTATTATTGTCTTATTTCCTTATATAATTTTTTAAAGTTTACTTTATAATTAGCATAAACGATTCCAACCAGCTGAGAGATATCATTACTTTCTTGGTAATATAGTCACCATTATTATTATTATTATTATTATTATTATTATTATTATTTGGGTACCGCTATAGCGTAGTGGCTCAATGCTTGACTCGGGAAGTGACGAACATGGGTTCAAAGCCACGGTTGTCTGTTAAAATGGCGTAAATCTGTAACTTGCGACGCGAGTTCACTTCCCCTGGCTTTCTAGAAAAAAAAATTTGTGGATATTAGCATTGCTTAACATCACTGCTTTATTGTGGCTACGGTTTTACGTCACGGACTCCCTTTTCTACCAAGGGCTAGGACGGTTGCCTTCTTGCGAAGGACTTGTTTTGGCAGATGCAATCGTTACCCTGAGTGCATGCCCTTGCTAACCTCAGACCGTGACGGGGCACTGTTTCATTGTGGCTACGTAGAAATAAACCCCACGTACAACTTTAATACTCTATCAAAGGGGAAAAATATGCATGCTCCAATAAATTCTAAGTTAGAATTATATCCCTATTCTGTTGTTGATAACTTACCGTGTCCTGATCTAGGAGACCATTAATATCCATTATCACAGCTAAGTTAGTGAGGTGATTACAGTGACAGACTGTGTAGGAAACTGTGAAGTCATACAAACGACAGCCCATGTTGGACCACGTGTCACTCTCTGTGTCCCACCAGACACACTCGGGATTGTTAAGGATGTAAACAGAACCATCATAGATATGACTGAAAGTCACCTCCACAGTTTCACCATCATCTGCAAATAGGTTATAAGATAAATAAATATACACACTTTATACCCAAGGAGCTTAGAGGAGTGGTTGAGGTGTGTGTGGATCGTGGTGAATGTGCGTTTCTTGGCTTGGCCACCCCCCCCCCTTAAAAGGGGGAATGAGGTATATGTATGTGTGAAAAAGTATATAAATAAGCGGGAAATAGTTCAGTGATATGCTACGAAACTGGTGCCAGAAATACGCAGTCTTAGTTATGAGGAGAAGCTGAGGGAATTAAACTTACCATCACTCAAAGCTAGAAGAATGAGGGGGGATATGGTGACGGATTTTAAATTCGTTCATGGTTTTGACAGAGTGGATAGGGATCGTTATATTGATATGGCTGGCTCTAGAAATAGAGGTCGTAGTTTGCACCTTAAAGAAAAGAAAAAAACTTCTATGCAGGATGTAAGGAAGTACTTTTTTTAGTGTAAGAGTAGTTGATGATTGGAATTTGCTAAGCGAGGAGGTAGTCAATTCTAACTCAATCCATAGTTTTAAGGACAAGTATGATAAGTATCACTGAGTACAAATATGGAACTGACCAGGAGACGGGGAGTTACGAGCATAGGACTCTTTCCCTTAAGCACAATTTGGTAATATACCTTAGGGGTGCATTTAATGGGCTTATTGTGAATGACCAGACAACTCACTTCCATTGCCAGAATTAATTTACTTACTTTTTTTCAGTTTATTACTAAACTAGGCCTTGGTGATAACATAAATTTAAGTCTGACTGATATTACTAATTTGTCATACATATAAGCTAAGACTAGAGCCGCAGTATGTACAGTGTTGTTTGTCGTTGCACTCTTTGTTGTGGGCAGATCAACAAGAGATTTATCTCTGGCCATTGATTTTCAGAGCAGGTCTGCACCTCACAACCTGGTAAATAATTCGGGCGCTTTTCCTTCATGTCTCTGAACTCACATGATATTGCATACGGTGATTCAAGCTGCCAAGCGTGAGTCCAGATTTATGTAAGAAGAGTAGAATGGTTTAAGGCTCGAAATTCTTATGAAAAAAGAAGAAAGAAAAACAATCATCTACGGCAGATATTCAAGGCGACAGAGTAGGCTATTGTGCAAGCTAAAATAATTGTCGGGACCAAAAGAACTTGTGTTACTGTTCAGTTAAGATCATTTCTATTCTTAAGATTTTTTGTAGTTTAAGCCTGCAATATATAGTAAAAGAGTCAGGAAGTATATAAAGATTTGTTTTTTGTATAAAAATAAAAAATGAAGAAAATTATCTTTATACCTGCTTGCCATCCCTCCCCGTATCCAACTTTTGCTCCAATAACGCCGCTGTTGACTTGCGCTCTGCCATGTACAGGTTTTTCACTTCTGTTTGGAGGGATACTGTCAAATAAAGAAAATAATAATTATAAAAATAATAATTAGTAGTAGTAGTAGTACTAGTAGTAGAAATAGTCGTCGTCGTCGTCGTCGTCGTCGTCGTCGTCGTAGTAGTAGTAGTAGTAGTAGTAGTAGTAGTAGTAGTAGTAGTAGTAGTAGTAGTAGTAGTAGTAGTAGTAGTAGTAGTAGTAGTGGTGTAAACTTCCACTCCCTTAAGGAGAGGGTACATACGTGTATAGTCTCTTCCCCTGTTTTTAGTACTTATGATTTCCCCTCAGGATTGGACTACATATATCTGTGGGAGTGTCCAACCTCTCTTTTCTTGGAGTTCGGCAAGAGTTTATAGTTAATATTACTGTATATGGCAGTACATTTTGACAGATCTGCCAATTCATCTAGCACACAAATCTACCAATACATTCACACCTAGATCTCCTTCGTTCACAGATTTTTGAAGTCCTGCTATTGAATACAATAAATATGGGCTTTCTTGTACATTGGCCCATTCTCATAAGTATCCATTTGATGTGGTGAATGTCATTAGTCATTCGTCTGACTACTAATGCAGACCGCTTAGGTCTTCGTAAAGTTCACTGCCACTATTATTTTACTTTTATTATCTTCGAAATTTTTTCATCTTCGGCGAACAGGTAAAAATGCATTTACAGATAGCGGCAGATTATTTTCATTTACAAATATAAAAGAAACAGAAATGTCCCTAAAACTGATCCCTGACGAATCCCACTGCTAACCTCTCTTTAGTTAAACACTGTATTTCTTAATATAATCCTTTTGCTCCCTTCCTTCTAAATAAGTTTTTGTCTACCCAAGATATTTTCACCTATTTTTCCATTACTTGCAGATTCAAAATACGTCCCCTATGTGGGATTGTGTCAAATATCTTCTGAAAATATAAGAACATTCTATATATTCAGCCCTCGCCTTCTGATAAGTCTGTTAGGTTAAACATGCCTTCTCTGAGGTCATATTGTCTCACTAACAAAAAGCTGAAGAACTCAAAGTGGAAAGAAATGTATTTTCTGAATAGTTTCTCAATAAGTTTGCAAATTTTACAAGTCAACATCTGAATCCTAAACCATGAAGACTTTTCTCTTACCCTCCTGTAGAGTCCTTGACTGCAGATAGCTGCGTCTTTAGTCAATATCTTCTCATAAAAAGCATGAATGAGATCAGATAATTTTGAGTTTAATAACTTCAAAGTTGCAGTGATACTTACCACGGGATAGTGTTTGATATACAGTGCAGATCACTGTATGAATTGAAGACAACAGTGACAAAGCTGTCTTCCTCGGAGGTCGGTTCTTTTTTAGCCTCTTTGGCAGCGTTATAATTACTGTAGAATCCTTCAGGTAGCTGAAGATATGTTTCTGGGAAGATCAGATGTTTGTAATAGCGATTCTGTTCTGCTAAGTAATAACTTCTTGGTTGCTGGGCCACTCTTACATCTGCATGGAAAGAAATCCAAAGTGTATGTGTATATATATATATATATATATATATATATATATATATATATATATATATATATATATATATATATATATATATATATATATATATATATATATATATATATATATGTATATATATATAAATATATATATATATATATATATATATATATATATATATATATATATATATATATATATATATAGATAGATAGATAGATAGATAGATAGATAGATAGATAGATAGATAGATAGATAGATAGATAGATAGATAGATATATGGACAGAATCGTTTTAAGTGTCGTTAATAGTCCTCATTTGGAGGTGAACACAGACAGATACAAACTGGGGAATAGAGGCTGGATTTCCTTCCAGTACACACACACACACACAACACACACACACACACACACACACACACACACACACACACACACAGGTGAAAAGATGCAAAAATTCCCCTTACGTAAATTTTTCGTAAGAAAATCATCTGTGGTTGAATCCTTCTGGTACTGTGCCGTGGTGAGAGCTCCATGAATGACAGTCTCTTGCATGTCTGTGACTACTGCTTTGACGGCCTCATTGGGCATGGCAGTCCACATCTCAGGTACCTCTAACATCTTACCCGTGACGTTCACCAGAGCTGTGAGATATTGCTTTCAAAAGATAAGACACACACGTTAGTGTATCCTCGTTTTATTTGCGAGTCAGTATAACTTTTTTCCATACGGGATCCTAATGTAACCAAAGAAGGAGGGGAATTTTTCATCATGCTTTCTGAACTGGGAAGCAAATCTGGAGTGAAATGATTAAAAACGAAACAAAATATATACCAAGAATATTTTTGAAGTCTTTCAAGATATTGATACATTAGTGGAGATTAAAGTTTTGTGATCTCTCATTATCAGCCTGCATCTGTAACTAATCCTTTAGTGATATGAAACAAATTGCAATTCAATAATGACTGATATCAAATTAGACCCTCTTTTATTGGGTGCATTCACGTCGTCATATTTTGATATGGGTGGCTGGCTCTAGAACTAGAGGTCATTTCTTGAGGCTATTTTGATATGGGTGGCTGGCACTAGAACTAGAGGTCATTTCTTGAAGCTATTTTTCTATGGGTGGCTGGCACTAGAACTAAAGGTCATTTCTTGAAGCTATTTTGATATGGCTGGCTGGCTCTAGAACTAGACGTCATTTCTTGAAACTTCGCAAGATAAATTCTTTGCAGGATGTAAAGAAGTACTTTTTCAGAATAAGATTTGTTAATAACTGGACTTCGCTAAGTGTGGAAACAGTAAATGACAAATGCATTCATAGTTTTAAGGACAAATGTGATAAGTATCATTGACAATATAAATGGAATCGACCAGGAGACGGGGAGTTACGCCCATAGGGTTCTATCCCAAAAGCACAATTAGGTAAATACCATTTTAGTGAAAGACAAACCTTGGTTAGAGCTGGGGCCTCGGTTTCATACTGGAGCAAATCGTGGTCTATGTGCTGAGCTTGGAGAAACTTGAGGGCGCTGTCGATGGCTATGATATCTCCGGGTAAGAGCGTTACATTACTGATTGAATCGGCAATTCTCGTGAGATTTTCGGCTGCTGTTGTGAATGGTGATCCTTCGGTGGATATCGGGAACAAATTCTTGACGTTCCTACAAGGACTGTTGAAATATAAAAAAGATGAGTCCTATTAGATATGATTTAAGAATAAGATAATTGCAACATAGATCCTCATCATAAACCTTTTTATTATACAGATAGCCAAGATACTGCTTTGCTTCATATCCTTGTACATACGTAATACTAGTATATATAATACCTCAATATATAAGTACAGTTGTTGAAAAGCAGTTATTTAAAACTCATCGGATAGAAAAGAAAATAGATAGATAGATATATAGATATATAGATAGAGGGACAGGCAGATAGATAGATAGATAGATAGATAAAGACACACACACAGAGAGAGAGAGAGAGAGAGAGAGAGAGAGAGAGAGAGAGAGAGAGAGAGAGAGAGAGAGAGAGAGAGAGAGAGAGAGAGAGAGAGAGAGAGAGAGAGAGAGAGAGAGAGAGAGAGAGAGAGAGAGAGAGAGATACCTAAGATCTGGTGCTTCTTCCCACGAGGAGTTCTTGCCACATCTCCAGGTGCCGAAAGTAGAGCCAAAACCATCAGGGCAGCTAATGTTGGCGATGTTCCTGGTGGCTGTTTCAGGTAACCACCAACTTATATTCACTAAGTGAAAAACGCGTTTCTCAGCCGGGCATCGGCCACAACCGTGCCTTATGTATTCTGTCCGAGGGAAATATTGGGTACTGAGAGGGGGTACATCAAGCATGGTCAACATTATTGACACTACAGATGGGTGTAAGATAATATGCTGGCAAAGTGTCAGGTACTTTTTGGCGCCGTTTTTTTTAGCGCGAAAATGTTGTAGCGTTGCCCTTTTGGCAATAACCTAACCTAATCTAGCCAAAACTGCTCAGTGCCAAGAGGACAACACTAAAACAGCTAAGCGCCAAAGATCGGCGCCAAAATGGTGGTGCCAAAAGGGCGGCGCCATAAGAGTGGCGCCAAATAGTCCCATTCCGACTGGCAAACGTCTTTTTTTATTATATATGTTTCTTTTTTTTCTATTAACTCGTTGCTTCCCTGTGCAGTTTTCAAAACCGTAATTCGAGCAGTCATAATATTATTATGACTTTTTACCAAGTATAAAGCTACTCAACTTCAAATAATGAAAAATAAAAGAAAGAATATGGTACTGGAATAAGCAAAAATAAAGATAAATTGCCTCCTGCAATATTGCTTGAATAAAATACCATCTACGATTATTTAGGTGTGAGAAGAGAAGCAAATAAAAATATTCAAACCTAATTTTTTATTCTTCATAGTTTCGGATATATCGTTTGAATAGGACATCGATAGACAAAATTTATTATTCGGCAAGTACGCATGGCTTTGTCAAAGGGAAATTAAAAGGTCCAATAACAAACTGTAAAGTTGGAAGAATTGAACAGGGAATTTCAATCAATGTGTACAGCAGAGTAGTAACGCTTGCGGTTTTAATTCATCAGGTCGTGAGTTCGCGCTCCGCCAAGATCAGAGGTTAGAAAGGGCATTCACTCAGGATAACGGTCACACTTGCTAAAACAAAAGTCTTTCGCAAGACGGTACCCCTAGCCCTTAGTAGAAAAGTGAGTCCGTGACGTATAACCGACTATAGTTAATGCAGATAATACTCCCCCCCCCCCATCCCTTATTGCTGTTATGGAAGAAAAGGGGAGAGTAGCAGAAAATATCGTCCCTTCAACTGCGGATGGAATTATATGCACATATAGTGGTGGGACTTAATAAGGACTGGGATTCCCCTCTTCTGTATTTTCTCTTCCCAAAGAGTCAAGAGTATTTTCCCTTAACTCAGCCACTCCCTTTATAATGGTGAAAATGGATCACGTATATAGATAACAATGAAGAAGTGCTGAACCCTAAACTATATCACTTGTCATCATATTTGAAAAGTCTCTGGATTTTGGAGAGATGCCAAGATGCTGGAAAGAAGCGAAAGTGGCACCTATCTTCGAAAAGGGAAGGTGAGACACAGGTCCAACCATCTACCTGTTCCATTACAGCATAGTTTGTGAAGTTTATTAAGGAAACTACTGAGCAAATACCCCCTGATGGAGAGGGTTAACAATACTTTCTCCGTGTTCCCCTGCATATCGTAAAAGCCGACTAAATAGCTTCCTACGAATATCCAAGAGATGTGGGGGTATTCTGGCAGGAGAGATCCAGCCAGAACCCTAATGAATGCTTGTTTCTTGGCTCGACCACCCCCCTTACAAGGGGGAATGAGGCTTGTGTGTGGCAAAATGGCTTCAGTGAAGGCAGGTTGTACACTAAATAGAATTGCTGGAATTTTATAATAATTGAGCCTAATGAGAATTTTAGAATTTTAGAGAGCTCCTAAGGTGTAGTCACCGTGGCTCAAGCGGTAGCGTCCGCGACTCTGAGGTGTCAGATCGAGGGTTCGCGCCCCGTCACGGTCTGAGGTTAGCAAGGGCATGCACTCAAGGTAGCGATTACATCTGCCAAAACAAGTCCTTTGCAAGAAGGCAACCGTCCTTGCCATTGGTAGTAAAGGGAGTCCGTGACGTAAACTGGAACAACATTCTAGCCATTTTCTTAATAAGATGAGACTGGACACAGTGCAACTTGAATGCAGAATAGTAGTTGCTGAAGAGGACCAATATAAAATAACCCAATAAATAAAATTGAAAAACTTACCATCAATTAATTCAACCATCCTAGGATTATTAATGTCTTCTGCAGCTTCTAGGAGAGTGTGATTCATAGCTGTAAAATAAAAATGAGAAAAAAAATCCATCTTTAAAAATTAATTCATATGGTGTGTGTGCGTGTATGTGTGTGTATACATATACTGAATACATAATAAACGTATTGTTATTATTAATATTATTATTATTATTATTATTATTATTATTATTATTATTATTATTATTATTATTATTATTATTATTATCACTTCTTTTTTTTTAAGTGTGACACCGGGACAGGCAGAAACTGCCCTCATCAATAAAGGCCCGGGTACGAGAAAATACCAAGACGAAGGAAAAGAAAAAGGTTAAGGGCAAGGCAGAGATGAGGTAATGTCACATAGAGGAAAACGATAGACAGAAAAAAACAGTCAAAGTACAGAGAACCCAGAGATATGGAGGACTAGGCTCTGAGATGATGATAGATCTGCTTTTTGAAGGATGAAAGGTCATAAGAATTAGGAAAGACAAAAGGAGGAAGAAAGTTCCAGAGTCTGGAGGTGGATGGGAAGAAGCAGTCGCTGCACCGACCAATCCGCGAGCTACAAATCTCCACACAGTACCTGTGAGATGAGGCCGCTTGGCCAGTGTTACGCGGCCTCGGCAGTGGAGGAGGGATGCAACTCGCCAACTCATCAGAGCAGCGATGGAAGTAGTAGCGATAGAAAAGTGAAAGGGAAGATACCTTACGGCGAAGAGAGAGAGAATCCAGGTTAGAAGTAAGAGAAGGATCATTAATGAGTCTGACTGCCTTAGATTCAACCCTGTCAAGAAGATAAGGAAAGGAAGAAGCACCCCAGATGTGTGAGCAGTGTTCTAAGCAGGGGCGAATAAGACCTTTGTAAATTTTAAGTAACTGCAATGAGGAAAAGTAATGACAAAAACGAAACAAAACCCCCAATTTTTTTGATGAAGATTTAGAAATTTGGATTATGTGATTCCTCCAAGACAAGTTAGAGGCTATATGGATTCCTAATATATTGATAGAGTTAAGAGGGTAAATTTCATTAGTTTCGAAGACAATAGGGTTATCAGGAGGAGAAGAAGATAAAGAGATAGCCAGAAACTGTGTCTTGGAGGCACTGAATTTAAATAAATTTTCAGTGCCCCACTCAGATACTCTCTGCAAATCGGAGTTAAGAGTAGAAGAAAGAGTGATACAAGATTGATTACGAGTAACAGATGAAGGTTGTGAAGAAAAGGCAGAGGAAAAGTGAAGGGTAGAATCATCAGCAAAGGCATGAAGAAGAGAGGAAGATGGGGATTGTAGAAGATCATTGATGAAGAGAAGGAAGAGAGTAGGTGAAAGAACAGAGCCCTGTGGAACACCACTGGTAACAGAGAAAGGGCTAGATGTCGCGCCATCAACAACCACAGATATAGAACGGTCAGTAAGAAATCTGGAAATCAGAGACTAGAAAGAAGGAGTAAAGCCATAGGCAGGGTGTTTGGCCAACAGAGCCTTGTGCCAGACTCTGTCAAAAGCCTTAGAGATATCAAGGGCGACGACAAAGGATTCTCCATAGTTCCTCAGAGAAGATGACCATACATGAGTAAGATAGGACAGGAGATCACCAGTGGATCTTGCCTTGCGGGAGCCGTACTGGTGATCGGAGATAAGTGAGTTAGATTCAAGGCGTTTCAAGAAGTGAGCACTGAGCAAAGTTCCGAAAAGTTTAGCAATAGAGGAGGTTAGGGCAGTAGGTCGGTAGTTAGAAGGAATAGAGCGGTCACCCTTCTTATGAACAGGTTGATAACTATCATTATCATTATTATTATTATTGTTATTATTATTATTATTATTGTTATTATTATTATTGTTATTATTATTACTATTATTATTATTATTATTATTATTATTATTATTATTATTATTATTATTATTATTATTATTATTATTATTATTATTATTATTATTATTATTATTATTATTATTATTATTATTAATGATGTCTTATTGTTATGGTGATTAAGCTACACCGAATGAATGCTATTTTAACCTCAGACTGACAACCTAAAAGACTGACAAACAAACATAAAAAAAAAGTCACATTATCTTATACCCGCATCAGGCAAAACTGTATTTTAATCTGTAATTATGATTTGAACGATTAACACTTTCAAGTATTGTTCCGGTTTTACGTCACGGACTCCCTTTTCTACCAATGGCTAGTACTCAAGTCTCAGATAATAGTGCCAAGGTTTCTTACCGTTTCCAGGGACCTGCAACTGGACCTTTGGATCTGCGCAGTGTTCCAGTAGGAGTTCCAGGATCTGAGTATTGTTGGTCTTAATGGCCCAGAGAGATGGCGGACCTGGAACACAAATACATTTCACAAATAAAAATTTGAACTAATAATATATTACAACCTGTTTCTCAGAGTCTTCCCAAAAACAATGAAACTTTAAGGGCGTTTTTATTTTCTTTGTCGGAAGCGCCCTTTCTTACACTAGGGCAACATGGATTTCATTATTATTTTTCTTATTTTTTTTACATCAACTCAAGTTCTTTATATTATATTTTCCCTTAATACTATCCGAGGTCTAAGGGTGCCCATACACGGCGCAATTTGACCTTGAGATCACCGGACAGATCTGGTTGGATCCGAGTATATTGGACGGTCCGTGGACTAGTTGTCGGCAATCCCGTCTTGTTGGATCCAACCAGATCTGTGTGGTGGTCTCAAGGACAAATAGTACCGTGTATGGGCACCCTAAAAGATAATCGATTGAATAACCTTATTTTTCGATTTCCATGATTGCAGCGAAGTTTTGTTTCCATTTTATTTGTGTTTTTATTACCTATAAATTCCAACAGACATTTGAAAAATTGGACAAAAAATTTCCATGTGTCCAGAAAAGCAAACATTTAGCACATTTATGATGTTGATATATATATATATATATATATATATATATATATATATATATATATATATATATATATATATATATATATATATATATATATATATATATATATATATATATATATATATATATATATATATATATACACACACACATATATATATATATATATATATATATATATATATATATATATATATATATATATATATATATATATATATATATATATATATATATATATATATATATATATATATATATATATATATATATATATATATATATATATATATATATATATATACACACACACACACATATATATATATATATATATATATATATATATATATATATATATATATATATATATATATATATATATATATATATATATATATATATATATATATATATATATAGATATAGATATAGATATATATATATATATATATATATATATATATATATATATATATATATATATATATATATATATATATATATATATATATATATATATATATATATATATATATATATATATATATATATTTACGTTTTATGTCCCTGCTAGTCTCCATTTAGGGGTGAACACAGAGGGATTGAAGCTGGGGAATTGAGGCTGGATGCCCTTCATAGCTTCCCATGGTGGGTTCGATTGCGGATCTGTCACCTTCCAAATCAAGTATACTAACCACTAAGCTACTGCGGTAGCTTAAAAATGCATCACTTGTCATGTTAAAAATTACATTTTGTCCGGTGTGATTTTTTTAATTAAATATTATATTATTCTTGATCGTAATATAAAATTGAATACTGTTAGTTTTTTTATATTATATTTACATACTGAAAGTGGGAACCCCACGATCAGCCCCACCGGGGAGCGTTAGGAAGTGCATCCAGCTCAAATTCCCCAGCTCCAGTCTACCTGTGCTCACTTCTATATTGTTAAATAATATTGATTCATAAAATGTAAAAAATTTAATTTTGTCAATTCAGGAATATAATTACACCGGGGGGGGGCGTTAGGAAAGGCATTCAACCCTAATTTCCTAGTCACACTCTGTCTGTGTCCACTTTCATAATGGGGACGGATTAATCTTAAATCGATACATGTACTTTTTTTTATGATTGTGACACCAGGACGGGCCAAAAAATGAAAAATAAAATAAAATAAAACATCCCCCACCGAGCATGGGCACGAAGAATACAGTAAGTAAAAAGTAACAGAGATGGAGAGTGTAATGACTTGTCAGAAGTGAAGGGATAATAAGAGGTGCATAATGAATATCCAAGAATATTCAGTATTGATGTAGGCATAAAATATAACCGTAACTGAAGGAAGACTTAACATCGAACTGTCCTGGATAGTCCTATTCAAGTGTAAAAATCCTTCAGCTGTAGTATCGCAACGGGAGGCTGTGCCAAGGGCCAACCTACTAAGATAATGAATATATGCATTTGAAACAGGTGCTCCTCAATATACGAGAGCCAAATATCCCCCCCCCCCCATATTAAAGGAGAGTTGCTGGGACAAAGTAGAAAACCTTGACGCTTTGCGGGAAAGAAATACAGAGGAAGGGATTCCTAGTCCCCTCGCTCCGCCCCATTTAGTCAACTTTTACGACACGCTAGGGAACACTTAGAAAGTAGTCTCTCCCCTCTAAGAAATAAATGAATAAGTAAATAAATAGATACATAAGCAAATAGATAAATAAATAAATAAGTTAACAAATAAATAAATGATTAATTATTTAAATATATCAAAGTATACTTACCCAATGTCCCTGAAACCTGGCCATTGGCATCTGCCCCATATTGGAGTAAGGCTCTGACCATTCTGACGTTCTGAAGACTGACGGCCTCAATAAGAGCTGTGGTTTCTGTAATAATTTATCTCATAATTTTAATACAATCCCGAGGATAATAATAATTAATGTCACATATCAATTTTTATTTCTGCCTCTTTTTAATACTTTTTTTATTCGATTTCAAGGATGTGGTTATAATTTATTGGGTTTCATTAGAAAAATAGAGAGTATATTTGGTTTTGTAATTATAAACAGAGGTGAAAACCAACCTAGAATAATCCAAATTTTGCAAGAGAACTTATGATTAATTTATGAATTAAGCTGATTAATCATTGAGTATTTATAGATTTTTCCTCGAAAATAATGAATTCTACGTCTCATTCGGTCATTCTCTATTGATATATCGGTAAAGAAGCATTTTTGATAAAGCTATTGACTGTTCAGTATGGCGTATTTTACCTGCATTCTGGAAATTAGCGTAGCTGCTGTTTCTCTGGATGTGATCTAATACTTCTGCAAAATCATCTCTGCGTACAGCGGAGACGATATCCTCTGCAAAGGCAAAGTACAGTAAAGCTGTGGGTCTGTACAATACACATACATACATACATACATACATACATACATACATACATACATACATACATACATACATACATACATACATACATACATACATACATACATACATACATACATACATACATACATACACAAAAGTCAAGATTTACAAAATCCTGCAAATACATTTGATTGTTGCAGTATAGTTTCCGCAACTTTTCTCGAGCTGTATTTTACTTATATTTATGTTCACATACATGTCATAGTATGGAACAGTTACATTTATGTGCACATAAATGTAATTATATGGGACAGTTACATTTATGTGCACATAAATGTAATTCTGTGGAACAGTTCATCTATATAATTGAATATGAAAATACCAATAAATGAGCATAATAATTAATAATTATATGAATAATTCTTGCAAAGGTATTAGAAGTAGAAAATGGAAACGTTACCTCTGGAATCCTGGAAGACGCTGTCCGTTTGCTCCGTATCTAGAGGCTCGCTTAGTGCGGTCGAAATACTCGAGATAAATAAAACTGACAAAAACATGGAAAAATTCATTGTCACGGTGTTTGGCATTCTCTCTCTCTCTCTCTCTCTCTCTCTCTCTCTCTCTCTCCTCTCTCTCTCTCTCTCTCTCTCTCTCTCTCTCTCTCTCTCTCTCTCTCTCTCTCTCTCTTCAGCAGTGCCTCTTCTTGCAGGGAGTGATATGAAGGCGGATGAGCCGAGGTAATTATATCGTTGCCTCTCTTTCAAAATGTCGATTTTCTAGGAATCACCTATACCATTGCATCTCTAGTTCCGTTCTGTTTCTAGCCATCATCTAGAAGAGTGAATGCAAGTATTATAGAGAGTTCAGCATATAAGAATTTTATGACACAGTGTCTTTTAATTTCCAAAAATAATTAACTACCCTGTATATAAATTTGAAATTACCTATATTGATCTTTTGACCTTAGCCATAAAGTGTCATTACTATTACCCCTACAGATATTGTGATGATGGTGATGATAAGGGCACTAATTTATTAATAGTGTCATTATCACTCTTAACTATTATATTTTTAGGGTATTTATTGTATACACTCAATTCATGCAACCCAGTTCAGTTCTCTATAAGTTGACTTGTTCATGTATTTATACATTTGTATGACTTATTACTGCATATCTATATATCAGGTGTTTTAATGAGAAAATTTATACTTATATTCTACTTTATTATTATTATTATTATTATTATTATTATTATTATTATTATTATTATTATTATTATTATTATTATTATTATTATTATTATTATTATTATTATTAATTTTTATTTATATTATTATTATCATCATCATCATCATCATCATCATTATCATCATCATCATCATTATCATTATCATTATCATTATTAGTATTATTATTATTATTTTTATTATTATTATTATTATTATTATTATTATTATTATTATTATTATTATTATTATTATTATTATTATTATTATTATTATTATTAATTTCCTCATCTTATATTATTTTCTCCTCTTATATACTTGTCTACCTAGAATTGAACTTTTTTGTTTTGTAATGGAAGAACCATTGTCGTAATGGACATTAAATTCTTGAATTTTAATTTTAATTTTAAATTTGTCACTATAAATATTCAACAGTAAAAAGTCGCCGTCCGTGTAATCCTCAGAACATTGTTTAACTCTTAGAGAGAGAGAGAGAGAGAGAGAGAGAGAGAGAGAGAGAGAGAGAGAGAGAGAGAGAGAGAGAGAGAGAGAGAGAGCTAACAGCTTTGGTTTTGTAATAACTGGAGAATGCTTTACTTATAGACACAAAAACCTTATTGATCTCCTGTTTTGATGGATAACAAAACAGCATATGTACTTATAAAGTGTATTAATCTTTTTGCGTGTTAGTCTCTAGAGTCTATATAAATAGAGGTGGACACAGACAGGTCGGAGCTGGGGGATTAATGCTGGATGTCATTCTTAACGCTCCTCGTCTAATCACAGATAGCGACTACATGCGACTGCCAATAGAGCGGCTTAATAACTAGGTAATTATCTTTGAAGATTGAGTACAACCATGGTTGGGGGGAGTTATGGCAACCCTTTATCTCCAAGGAGCTATAAGAGGAGTTACCTTGGTATGGATGGCTTATGGTGAATGTATGTGCTTTGGCTCGGCCACCCCCCTTACAAGGGTGATTTTGGTCATTGAATACATGAAAAAATAAAACTGTATTTGAGTTTGATGAGTTTGACACTGGAACAGGCTAGAGAATTGCCCTCATCGGGCCATGGCACCAAGAAAGTATTTGAGATGAAGAAAAAGTAGAAGCTTCTTAAGACAAGGCAGAAATAAAAGAACGATAGTTGGAAAAGGGCAGGCTGAAAGAATAGTCGATGTAGTAAAGGTATAGAGTTATGGCAGGCTTAGGCCTTTAGATGACGATATATCCTCTTTTTGAAGGAAGATAGATCATAAGAATTAGGAAAGACAGAAGGAGGAAGAGAGTTCCAGAGTCTGGAGGTGGAAGGGAAGAAGCAGGCATTGTGCCTACCAATATGCGAGATACAAATCTCCACACAGTACCTGTGTAAAATATTTCCAATATTTATTGTAAAGAGATTGAAGCCCGTATGTATAAAATACTAGTTTTTGGCCAGCAGTTACGCCAGGTTACCTTCATATGAAAAAAAATATATAGCATTACCCAAAAATGAGTTAGAGAAAAACTAAATTATAAATTGCTTATTCTACCTCCGGTACAGACAAAATTACTACGCTAACTTATGACCGATAGAAAGACTGGAATAAAAGATGACATTATGAGAGAGCGTTTCTTTGTGCCCAAGGCCGGAGGAGTTCCTCAAGGATGCAACATGTACTCAACGTGTCAGCTTGCCCGAACCGGAATCTAATAACAATGATAGTTATTATCTCGGATAATAACTGTAGTGTCGCTGATCGTATCACACTTTGGCCCGATTCTTAAACAGTGTAAACCTAGGATACAATATTGTTAGTTAGACACACAAATGGATTTCATAAACGCATCTGACGCGGTTCTGTGTATGGCTAGGATCCCGTACGGGGTCCTAGCCATACACAGAACCGCGTCAGATGCGTTTATGAAATCCATTTGTGTGTGTCTAGCTAACTAACAATAGGGTATCCTAGGTTTGCACTGTTTAAAAAATCGGGCGGGATCCTAGCCATACACAGAACCGCGTCAGATTCGTTTATGAAATCCATTTGTGTGTGTCTAGCTAACTAACAATAGGGTATCCTAGGTTTACACTGTTTAAAAAATTAGGCCTTTGACTCGAATATCAGATAAATTAATAATGAAAATACGCGAATAAGGTAAGACACGAAAAATAAAAAGAATTATGAATGAATCCCAAAGCATGTCAGATCTCTTCCAGTGTACCCTAGAAAATTTAAGCAAACTATGAGAAAACTAATTATATTTTTCAAAGAATTTGGCGACATTTGGACTAACAGAGAACTGGACAGCAATCCAATGACATGAGAGTAATGGAAAAGTAGAGTGCAACACGTGTTTGGGAAGAAAATGGGAGAGTTATATAGATTAATATTTTTTTTTTACCGCTCCTTAGGAACAGAGATATTCTGGCTGTATGAACTGAATCTTGGGGTATCTGATGAAAGACCCACATTTGCATCATTTACAAGAATCGTTGCAATTCATCTCTGCATCCTAACTAGTTATTTGCGGCCTTCAGCCTTGTAGAAGAATGTCAGAGTTGATATAATTTTTGCCTTTGTCTAGTTCGTGATTTTTTTTTCAATTGTATGATAACATGTATAGATATTTTTTTTATAAGGTTTTCGTACGATAATGTATTCTAGTTGGTTAGAAATGTTTAAAAATGATTATATATAAGGATGAAATGTTCATTATAGGCGTTTATATTTTTGAGAGTCAAAACTACATAATTTTTTTTATGATCTCTCTTTAGAGAATATAAAGCTTTCTTTTTGAATTATATTTGAAATGTAAGCAATGGCAAATACTGTACTTAGAGGTTAATATAACCAGCTTTTTTCTTTAAGTTTGCCTTTTTTTATGAGTATGACACCAGGACGGGGGGAAGAAAATTGCCCTCATAGGGCCTTGGCACAAAGAAACATAAAGCACTGAGAAAGTGATGGAGTGTTGTGACTTGTCAGATGTTATAAAAAGAAATTAGCATATCGAAAATTTCTTGGAAAAATTAGTTATGACTTACAAAGCGATAATTCGTGAGGATTGTCTCATATTGTCTGTTTCTGGCTAGTACAGTGGTAATGCGCTGGCTTCGCATTCACGAGGTCGAGAGATCGGTTCCCGTCCAAGACCGAGAGTTTAAGTTGTTTACCGGCAGGTTACTGCTGTGGTTGGTCACCACAGTGGGGGGTTGGGCTTGCCACGGCTGACGAATACCCATTGTATAATGGAATAAAGGTTTATTATTATTATTATTATTATTATTATTATTATTATTATTATTATTATTATTATTATTATTATTATTATTATTATTATTATTATTATTATTATTATTATTATTATTATTATTCATAAATTTTTATGTGTGCCTCTCTCTCTCTCTCTCTCTCTCTCTCTCTCTCTCTCTCTCTCTCTCTCTCTCTCTCTCTCTCTCTCTGCGCACATATATATGCCGTCGTATTAAGATAAAAGAAAGACAAAGAAAAGAGAGATTTTTGTAATAAGGTCGAGAGTCCATTTTCGTTTTCACCGCTTCATCATTCTTGTTTAATTTCATTTAATATATATTTGGCAGGAATTGCAACATCCATGAAACTTATTACATGAAAATGAACACAAAAAAAGAAAAAACTTCCTCTTCTTCTTCTTCTCCTCCTCCTCCTCCTCCTCCTCCTCCTCCTCCTCCTCTTCTTCCTCCTCCTCCTCCCTTCCT
>JAXCGZ010007939.1:15000-25000 GCA_037179515.1 Halocaridina rubra | reverse complement strand
GGAAATACTTTTTCAGTGTAAGAGTAGTTGATAATTGGAATTGGCTAAGCGAGGAGGTAGTTAATGCTATCTCAATCCATAGTTTTAAGGACAGGTATGATAAGTATCACTAAGTCTAAAATGGAACCGATCAGGAGACGGGAAGATACGAGCTTTGGGCTCTTTCCCGTAAACACAATTAGGTAATCACAATTAGGTAATCACACACACACACACACACACACACACACACACACACACACACACACACACACACTATATATATATATATATATATATATATATATATATATATATATATATATATATATATATATATATATATATATATATATGAATCATATTTTACCCCTGACCAGGGATCGAATCTAAGACACGTAATTACTGTGCCAAGGCGCTATCAACTACACCACTGAAGGTCTAAAAGAGAAGCAAACCTTACAACTTAACTGCTATACTAGGAAGGGACGCATTCCATCTAAAAACCTTTTTGTTCATATTACAGATTCTCCTCACCTCACTTTTGGCTTCGTTTTTCGCATTTAATTCAAATCTCAGCTATATAGGCATTATGATAATCAAATAAACACATTAACATATGTGAAAAGGCATTCAGATAGAATGCATGCATTCCTAAACTGTAAGGTTTGCTTCACCTTTAGACCTTCAGTGGTGTGGTTGATAGCGCCTTGGCACAGTAATTATGTGTCTTAGATTCGATCCCTGGTCAGGGGTAAAATATGATTCATGGTTTCACATATTTTAATGTGTTTATTTGATTATATTTATATATATATATATATATATATATATATATATATATATATATATATATATATATATACATACTATATATATATATATATATATATATATATATATATATATATATATATGACACGAGTGTGACGCTGGAACGGACAAAAGATATTGCCCTCATCGAACCTGGACGCTAAGAAAACATTTAAGAAAATGTAACAGATTAAGGACAAGGCAGATACAAGAGAATGGTTGACAGTAAGAAAGACAGGCTAAAAGCAATGATGCCCTGTGTTAGCGATGAGAAAGAAAGAAGAGAGAAACAGAGATGAGGAGTGTTGTGACTTGCCAGATGTGAAGGGATGGTAAGAGATGTGTATCAGATATATCAGAATATTCGGTGTAGATATAGGTACAGGAAAAGAATCATAACTGAGAGAGGATTTCACTTATCATTCATAAGGTCAAAACCGTATTGATATGTCTCCATTCAGAGGTTTTGAAAGAACTTGATTTGATCAATAATTTGATAAATTCGTGTCTTGAAATGGACAAAATCCAACCGCTGGAGAATTAAGGAAATATTTGAGTTTTGTCAGAAAGCCACTTAGCGCCAACAAGAGCCTAGTGAAAAACAGTAACCTTATATACACGGGATAACTATAGATAAACTTATAAAAGTGTTTGATAACAGAGATCTATTTTATGTTCCGATGATCTAATACTTTCATCGTGAAGCACAAATCTCAATGCAATAAAAAAAATATCTTGTCTGTTCATAGATGCTTCTCCTGTTTCTTAATCTGTTCATAGATGTTTCTCCAGTTTCTTAATCATTTCATAGTTGTTTCTCCTGTTTCTTAATCTTTTCATAGCTGTGTCTCATGTTTCTTAATCTTTTCATATCTGTTTCTCATGTTTCTTAATCTTTTCATAGCTGTTTCTTCTGCTTCTCAATATGTTCATAGCTGTTTCTCTTGTTTCTTCATCTGTTCATAGCTTTTTCTCCTGCTTCTTAATCTGTTCACAGCTGTTTTCTTGTTTCTTCATCTGTTCATAGATGTTTCTCCCGTTTTTTAATCTTTTCATAGCTGTTTCTTAATCTTTTCTTAGCTGTTTCTCCTGCTTCTTACTCTGTTCATAGCTGTTTCTCCTGTTTCTTCATCTCTTCATAGCTTTTTCTTCCGTTTCTTAATCTTTTCATAGCTATTTTTCATGTTTCTTAATCTTTTCATGGCTGTTTCTCCCATTTCTTAATCTTTTCATAGCTGTTTCTCATGTTTCTTAATCTTTTCATGGCTGTTTCTCCCGTTTATTAATCTATTCATAGCTGTTTCTCCTGTTTCTTAATCTGCTCATAGCTGTTTCTCCTGTTTCTTCATCTCTTCATAGCTTTTTCTTCTGTTTCTTCATCTGTTCATAGCTTTTTTCCTGTTTCTTAATCTGTTCATTGCTGTTTTTCCTGTTTCTTCATCTGTTCATAGCTGTTTCTCCTGTTTTTTTTTTATTTGTTCATAGCTGTTTCACCTGTTTCTTAATCTGTTTATAACCGTGTTTCCTGCTTCTTAGTCTGCTCATAGCTGTTTCTCATTTAATTCATAGCTGTTTCTCCTGTTTCTTCATCTGTTCATAGCTTTTTCTCCTGTTTCATAATCTGTTCATAGCTGTCTCTCCTGTTTCTAAATCTGTTTATAGCTTTTTTCCTCCTGTTTCTTAATCTGTTCATAGTTGTTTTTTCTGTTCTCAATCTGTTCAAAGTTGTTTCTCCTATTTCTTAATATGTTTATAGCTGCTTTTCATGTTTTAATCTAGTCCTGGCTGTTTCTCCAGTTTTAATCTAGTCCTGGCTGTTTCTCCTGTCTCTTTCGCTGCTCATAGTTGTTTCTTAGCTTGTACTTTTCTTCTGTGATTTAGGTAGTATGTGATGTTCAGATGTTTACTGATTAATATATGCCATTGCTAATTTTTTCCCTATATTCCAAACTTCATATACGCCTACATATTTTACATGGAAATTAGTGTCCATCGCAAGGCCGGGTTAAAATTTTGGACTCGAATAAGACTGACCAGGACAGCTAAGTTTTAAGCCCTCCTTGAGTTACGGTTCTTTATTTATGCCTTCATCTACACTTGCATTTTCTGGCGTATTCCTTACACATCTCTTTCAACCCCTCCACATCTGACAAGTTACAACACTCCCTATTTCTGTTTTACTTTCTTTTTCTAAAAAATATTTTTTTGGAGCCCGGGCAAGGTACGGGACAAGAATCTATCCAGTAATTTGATAGAAGAGCTAACAAATATCTCTTGATAATCTAAAAACAAAAATAAAGTTCTAGACCAGAGGCAGCTCAGTGCTAAGTCTTCCAATAGTTACGGTTCTCTTTCTAAGCCTACATATTATATTCTTTGCACATCTCTTACTATCCCTTCACATCTGCCAAGTCACAAAACTCCCTAGCTCTATTCTCTCTCTCTTTCTTAATTTGTTTTCTTGCTACCTATGGCCGATGAGGGCGATTTTTTTTCCGTCCAGGTGTCACACTCATTAAAAAAAAAAAAAGTAGATTGGGTGCCCAAGCGGGAGTTAGGTTTTTTTTTAACGTTTTATATGTTGTTATTAGTGCTCATTATAAAATTGTCAATTACATTTATATTTCTTTATCCTCAAATGACTATGTGCAGAGGCTAGGGACAGTTAGAAGAACAGAAATAAATTAAAAATAGATTTATTTGCTTTCTCAGAAGAACTTATGAAAATTGCAGTTACCGAGGCGTGCGCACTTGAAAAAGCACATAGCTAAGCTTGAAAAAGTTCAAAGACATGCCACAAAACTGGTGCCAGAAATACGCAATCTCAGTTATGATGAGAGGCTGAGGGAATTAGACTTACCATCACTCGAAGCTAGAAGAGTGAGGGGGGATATGGTGACAGTCTTTAAATTCCTTCATGGTTATGATAGAGTGGAAAGGGATCGATATTTTGATATGGCTGGCTCTAGAACTAGAGGTCATAGTTTGAAGCTTCGTAAGAAAACTTCTTCGCAGGATGTAAGGAAATACTTTTTCAGTATAAGAGTAGTTGATAATTGGAATTCGCTAAGCGAGGAGGTAGTTAATGCTATCTCAATCCATAGTTTTAAGGACAGGTATGATAAGTATCACTAAGTCTAAAATGGAACCGATCAGGAGACGGGAAGATACGAGCTTTGGGCTCTTTCCCGTAAACACAATTAGGTAATCACAATTAGGTAATCACACACAAGGGCCAGGGGTGGGGATGAGCCATCACTACTTGATCTAGTGTTCACAGATAATGTGTTGGATATTGAAAATATTGAGTATGAACCACCAATTGGAAAGAGTGACCACTGTGTGTTGTTGATGGAGTATATCATTGAAGATATTCTTCCTGAGAGTAGAGGCACTGAGGACATGAGGAGGAACTATCCGAAAGGAGATTACATCAAAATGAATGAGCTTTTTGCAGTTATTGACTGGAGAACCTTATTTTACAACAAATCTTTACAAGAAATGTATGACATCTTTTGTGAGAAATATGGGAAGATAGCAGATTGCTGCATACCTGTCACCAAAGTAGGTGTAATTCATGCCAGAGAGAAATGGTTCGATAATGGGTGTAAAAGAGCTAAGGAGTGGAGAGACAAATGCTGTAAAAGGCATAGGAGGAGAAAAAACATAAATGCCTGGTAAACCTACAAAAGAGCAAGAAATGACTACCTAAGTAAAAGGAGAGAGGCAGAGAGAGACTATGAGAGGGACATCACCAGGAAGGCTAAAGAAAATCCCAAGCTTTTCCACAGCTTTATCAGAGGAAAACTGAAGGTAAAAGAACAGGTTTTAAGGCTAAAGTGAGGGGATGGAAGCATCACTGAGACGGATGAAGAGATCTGCAAAGAATTGAACAAGGAGTTTCAGTCAGTATTTACAGTAGAAAATACCCCACCCCCTCAGATTGCAGTGATAGAAGCTCAAGGGCCGGTATTAGAGAACATCAACCTTACAGCCACAGAGGTATGCAAAGCGCTGATGGATTTAGATGTTCATAAAGCTACAGGTCCTGATGACATATCCCCTCATGTGCTTAAGAAATGCGCAAACACAATATCAGTGGCACTAAGTATCATATTTAAGGAGTCACTGGAGTCGGGGGAGATTCCAAGATGTTGGAAACAAGCAAATGTGATACCTATCTTCAAAAAGGGAAGGAGGGATACGGCTCTGAACTATAGACCAGTTTCCTTGACCAGCATAGTTTGCAAACTTATGGAGAAACTACTAAGGAAACATATCTCTCTTCACTTGGAATCCTTCAACTTTTTGTCAGTGAGGCAACATGGCTTCAGAGAAGGTAGATCAACAGTAACAAACTTATTAGAATTCTATGATGAGGTAAGCCAAATCTTACAGGAAAGAGAGGACTGGGCAGATTGCATATTCCTAGACTTCCAGAAAGCGTTTGACACTGTTCCACATGGGAGACTTATTAGGAAGCTGCAATCAATGGCTAGAATAGGTGGAAATGTTTTGGAATGGATAAAAACTAATTTAGAAGGAAGGGAACAGAGGGTTAGAGTAAGACACTCAGTGTCTGAATGGAGAAGAGTTAGTAGTGGAGTTCCACAGGGTTCAGTTTTAGGGCCACTTTTGTTCCTTGTATATGTAAATGACCTACCAGAGTGTGTAAATTCATTCATGAATATGTTTGCAGATGATGCAAAGATTGTGAAGAAAGTAAAAAACGAGAACAATGGTAGAGAACTTCAGGAGGATCTAAATAATCTGCATGAGTGGTCAGAAAAGTGGCTAATGAAATTCAATACTTCAAAATGTAAGGTAATGAGAATGGGTACAAGTGCAAGAAGGCCCAAGCTTGACTACTCGGTGGCTGGAGTACAACTTCAAGAGACAGAAAATGAGAGAGATCTAGGAGTAAACATACTGGCAGATTTGTCTCCAGAAATACATATAAATGGCATAGTAAGGGCAGCATATGCATTCTTATCAAATTTAAGGGTAGCCTTCAGGCACATGGACAAGGAAATGTTCAGAAATATTTATGTAACCTATGTGAGGCCAAAACTCGAATATGCAGCCCCCTTTTGGAATCCGCACTTGAAAAAGCACATAGCTAAGCTTGAAAAAGTTCAAAGACATGCAACGAAACTGGTGCCAGAAATACGCAATCTCAGTTATGATGAGAGGCTGAGGAAATTAGACTTACCATCACTCGAAGCTAGAAGAGTGAGGGGGGATATGGTGACAGTCTTTAAATTCCTTCATGGTTATGATATAGTGGATAGGGATCGATATTTTGATATGGCTGGCTCTAGAACTAGAGGTCATAGTTTGAAGCTTCTTTGCAGGATGTAAGGAAATACTTTTTCAGTGTAAGAGTAGTTGATAATTGGAATTGGCTAAGCGAGGAGGTAGTTAATGCTATCTCAATCCATAGTTTTAAGGACAGGTATGATAAGTATCACTAAGTATTAAATGGAACCGATCAGGAGACGGGAAGATACGAGCTTTGGGCTCTTTCCCGTAAACACAATTATGTAATCACAATTAGGTAATCACACACACACACACACACACACACACAGTGACACACGGAATTGCTCCTCTTAAATTTTTAACTGTTTCGAGTGACTAAGTGCTTAGTGGAAAACTTTACCATAATTTCCATAAATCTGAAATCCTGCAGAGTATTGTGAGTACAAAAACTTATATTTGTTGTAAGACGAGACTGTTCATATTAAAGGAAAAAAAATTGAGAACTTTTTCGTGAGGAAGAGAGAGAAGCTGCCGTCCAGTTCTGCCTTGAGGGAAATCTAGAAGAGTTGCCAGAGGTGGAGCCTTCACATCACATTACCTAAATTTTTGTGTAAACTGGGGAAAGCTCTTAAGCCGTTTTACCTGATCCTGTGGTTCTATATATTGTTAAAATCAGTATCCTTCCCATTTATATTAACTAGTTAGTTAGTTTGATACACGAAAAAATTGAATAATAAAAGAAAAAAAAATTACCAAATACCCACCTGTCAACAGTACTGAGTTAAGTTGCCAAGTAGTACAGCAGTCTTATTTTCTTCATTTTTTTTTCTTTTCTTTTAGCTTTCTCTTTTACTATTTTGTTATTTTGTATATATATTGAGTTAAATGTAAAGTCTAAATCCCGTGATAACATATCTTGGTTAGCAAGTCAGTTTATCAGTTAGGAAGAATATATAACAGAAACAGGTGGGTGCCACCTCAAACACAAATTCGAATTTTCCTTCAGGTTTGACTTTTGTTTTTCTTTTTCTTTTATACTTAAATTACCATGGTCAAGTTTTTAAGTTAAGATGTGTGTTACCAGAAAGGAGACAAACTGAGTCACTAAATAGCACTTATATGGAGATATAAAAATTCTGTGTGAAGCTAAATTAGAAGTTTTTCTCTTTTCTTTTTTTTCCTCTTTCTCGTCTTCTTTCTATATTCTGTGAGAGGGAGAACATAAAAATGAAGCCATCTCTGTCCCAAACCTCTCCCACCCATGGGTCGGGAGAAGGGGTAGTCATCAGGGGACTCAAACAGAGAATCAAGAAGTTAGAGGAAATGGTTATAAGCCTTGATGATAAAATTCGGAATATGGATGGAGAAATGAAAGAGAATGAAACACTCAGAGAACAAATAAGATCTTTGGAGGAAGCAAATAAAGCACAAGGGCAGGAGAGAAAGGAACTAGAAAAAAGAATAAAGAAGCTGGAAGGGGAAAAGAGTCAACTAGAATCTAGAATTTCTAAACAAGAAGATAAAAACAAACAGCTGAATGACAACCTAAAGGAATTAGATGTTAGTTCACTGCTCTCTTCTGAGAGAGACGAGATTGCTGCTTGGAATGTTCAGATTAAGGAAAGCATTGAACAGTTCAGAAAAGAGTTCCAGGAGCTGAATATGGAAAATGATGCCATGAAAACGTCCTTTGCTGATGCACTAAAGGGGAATGTGGCAGTAAAAGAGGCTGTAAAGGTGGTGGCACTGGAAAACATACAAACAGTTGACTATAAAGAGACAGTAATCGAAAAAATGAAAGACGTTGTGATGGAAAGGGCAAACCCACTCATCAGACAGGCACTTGATAAGGAGAAGACAGTGGTAATCTCAGGCATAAGTGAATCCCAGGAGCCAACATGGCAGGGGAGACTTGAAGAAAATAAAGCTAACGTTGTAGACCTGATAAGAAAGCTTGGAGTAGTATGTGGTCCTGAGGATATTGTAAACATACACCAACTAGGTAAATATTCGAGGGAAGGAAAGCCGAGACCAACAAAAGTAACCTTTGAGAGAGGGGAGACATGTAGGGAAATATTGTTGAGAAAAAAAAGTCTAAAAGACCTTCAAGAATGCAAAGAAGTGTTCATTAGACGATACAGAACACAGGAAGAGATGGGAAAGATCAAAAACTTGTTGCAAGAGGCAAGAAGGTTAAATGATGAAAGAAATGAAGAAGAGAAGAAAAATTTTCGTTACAGAATACTTCCAGACAAAGGGGAGATAAAGAAGATAATGACAGAAGATCAGGGGATGGGGCCTCATTAAGATTGTTATACACAAATGCTGATGGATTAGCTGGTAAGGCAGTAGAATTAAAAGATAGGATTCGCAACAGTAAGGCAGATATAGTAGCAATTACAGAGACTAAGTTGAGTGAGGACATAAACAGTGTCACAGTTTTTCCTAAGGGCTTCAGAATACTAAGGGTCGAAAGATCTGAGAGGACTGGTGGAGGGATAGCACTGCTCATAAGTGAGAGGATTCAAGTTGAAGAAATAAACTTGGCTATAGAAAGTGAGTTCAGGGAATTTCTTGTTGCTCGCATAAATACTGGGTCAGAGAGCATTATAATAACTGTTGTATACAACCCACCAAGGAACCAAAATAGGCTTGAAATTTATGAGGAAAGTCATATAGGTACGATTGAAGTCATAAACTCAGTTGTTAACATGGCACGGGAGAAAAAATGTAGGATTTTGATTATGGGAGACTTTAATCATAAAGAGATAGATTGGATAAATCTTGACCCACACAGTGGTGAGGACTCATTTGGGGCAAGATTCCTAGATTGCGTACAAGGGAATTTCCTACACCAACATGTAATAGAACCAACAAGAGCCAGGGGTGGGGATGAGCCATCACTACTTGATCTAGTGTTCACAGATAATGTGTTGGATATTGAAAATATTGAGTATGAACCACCAATTGGAAAGAGTGACCACTGTGTGTTGTTGATGGAGTATATCATTGAAGACATTCTTCCTGAGAGTAGAGGCACTGAGGACATGAGGAGGAACTATCCGAAAGGAGATTACATCAAAATGAATGAGCTTTTTGCAGTTATTGACTGGAGAACCTTATTTTACAACAAATCTGTACAAGAAATGCATGACATCTTTTGTGAGAAATATGGGAAGATAGTAGATTGCTGCATACCTGTCACCAAAGTAGGTGTAATTCATGCCAGAGAGAAATGGTTCGATAATGGGTGTAAAAGAGCTAAGGAGTGGAGAGACAAATGCTGGAAAAGGTATAGGAGGAGAAAAAACATAAATGCCTGGCAAACCTACAAAAGAGCAAGAAATGACTACCTAAGTAAAAGGAGAGAGGCAGAGAGAGACTATGAGAGGGACATCACCAGGAAGGCTAAAGAAAATCCCAAGCTTTTCCACAGCTTTATCAGTGGAAAACTGAAGGTAAAAGAACAGGTTTTAAGGCTAAAGAGAGCGGATGGAAGCATCACTGAGACGGACGAAGAGATCTGCAAAGAATTGAACAAGGAGTTTCAGTCAGTATTTACAGTAGAAAATACCCCACCCCCTCAGATTGCAGTGATAGAAGCTCAAGGGCCGGTATTAGAGAACATCAACCTTACAGCCACAGAGGTATGCAAAGCGCTGATGGATTTAGATGTTCATAAAGCTACAGGTCCTGATGACATATCCCCTCATGTGCTTAAAAAATGCGCAAACACAATATCAGTGGCACTAAGTATCATATTTAAGGAGTCACTGGAGTCGGGGGAGATTCCAAGATGCTGGAAACAAGCAAATGTGATACCTATCTTCAAAAAGGGAAGGAGGGATACGGCTCTGAACTATAGACCAGTTTCCTTGACCAGCATAGTTTGCAAAGTTATGGAGAAACTACTAAGGAAACATATCTCTCTTCACTTGGAATCCTT
>JAXCGZ010007939.1:0-10000 GCA_037179515.1 Halocaridina rubra | reverse complement strand
TCTGGTTTCAATTCGTTTTTTCTCTTTCATTTTCTATGTCCTATTTACTCTATTCTTGTCCCCCTGAGGGAGGGAATCAATATTACTTCCTCCAAGTTGTAAAAGTCAACTAAATGGGGCAGAGCAAGGGGACTGGGATTTCCCTCTTCTGTATATTCTTCCCACAGAGTAAAGGTATTTTGCTTTGACTCAGCCACCCCTCTTATAAGGAGGAATATGGCACTTGTACATAATTAGACTTACTCTTTGCACTTCTATTGAAGCCAACCCGCTGAAGAAAATTTCATATAACTTATATTGGAAACGAGAGGGTGTTAAAATCCCTCGCTATTAACAGATGGGTGGCACCTCCTATGTCAGCAGCAGAAATTTAAGATGATGCAAGTTTTACAATTTTATCTCATGACCAGTCACGAGAGTCGGACATCAAAAAATATTGCAAATAATATTCAAAAGTTAGAGTACGTTTCTTATGTTGATAATTTTGGAATTATATTTTGCAAGCTTAATGGAGTATATCATGTTCTCTAGAGCTAGAATGTCACTTAAAAACTTCTGCATATCTGCAAGGTCATTAGAAGACCGGTTACACACTTTTGACCTGTACATTGAAAGATTTGGTGTACAGTACTTGCATATTTATCACAAAGAAAGTACCTATAGCAATTCTAGAAAACTGTTTATAAGATCCATTTTACCCATGTAGGAAAATAAAGGAATAAAAATCAAAAGAAAGGAAGAGCAATCTGACTGCTAAGAATCATTTAAGCATGTACGTCATATTTATATACAGTCATAACAAATATGAATATTACTTCCCAACTGCAAATGAAATGGGTATTTGACAAACAACAATGCCATACAAACAGGGGTAAATAACTCCTAGGTAGTCCATTTTATTTTTAAAATTTATTCTCGGGTTCAAAAGCATGTTATTATAATTTGCACATTACAAAATAATGTAAAAAAACATTACTGTACAATGGCTAAGACTGGAAATGGGATTCTGATAACATTATATCTTGTGTCCCCATTATTCCCGCTGTAGCCGCAGTGATTCTGAATCATGCTGTATATCCTTTAGAAATATTACATAGATTTATGAGACCTTCGACTTTTAAAGCTGTGTTTAAGCAGAAATGGAAAATTTTATATAGCTACTGTGATACCAAATACTTTCAAATTGATACTATATTAAAGGCGCTTTGAGGAAAAAAGCATGTATCTGCATCCCCAGATACCTTTTCAAAAATTTCTCTCAGGATTTTTTTTTTATCTCCAGGGGAGGGAGAATGCCCCACTAACAGGTACATCCCTCGGGTGGCAGATGAAGGAGCCCCTTCTTCTGACGACTAATCCAAATATATAAAGTAAGGCAATGTGGACCACTTGAGAAGCCAGGATTGGGTGGATAACTATTACTAGAGAAATGTAACCAAATGACAATAATCCGAGAAAGTCGGATCATCAGAACGACAGACTTCAGTCTACAAGGCATATGGTGAAAGAAAGTATATCTGCTGCACCCAAAATCTAGCGACTCTTTAAAAAGAGATGGAAGTAAGAGTTTAAGCTATACGCTCACACTGGTGATCCGTTTTGCGTCCTAATTCCCCACTGAGAAGCCAATGCCAATACCCAAAACGTTCTCTCGGCTAAACTTAAGGGGCTTAAATAGAATTCCAACAAACAACTACAAGGGGTTCCCACTTTACATTAGGGTTCCATTCCTGACAGCTGACTTAAAGTGGATTTCAACTTAAGTTGGAGCACACCTACAACTCGAACCTATGTCTGAGGAGACTGGGGCAGGTGAGTCTGAAGAGGCAAAGGAACATAAAGTACATAATCTATAATAAAAGTAATCTAAGTTATCAGTGTAAGCTATACTAAAACTACTCTACATGTATATTAAATATAAAAATATTAAAGCATTACAGTAATACAAAACTACAGTACAATATGTCTTACGTTTACTCTCATATCTCCATTTCAGGTATCTTAATGCGAAATTTATTTCTAATACTCTACTTTAGTATCATTATTATCACGGTATTATCATCATTAAGTTCAGTATGATTACTTTTATTATTATCATTACTATTATTATTATTATTATTATTACCTGTTCCCTTATTAGCTATATTTCTGTCATTGAATGACTATGCATTACCCTCTTACTTGTTCATTTACATGTCTACTTATAAGTGGAAAATGGTATTGCAAGGGATGGTAGCCCCCATCCCTAATTATTTCTGCTAACACACTGGGGAACACTTCTGCTTCATTCTCATCAACACTAGCTAGAGGCTTTACTTTGCACCCATAGGTTATGCAAATTAGCACAACTCTTAAAAACTATTAAACAAACCCTTCAATTTCACTCCCTTTTCTGACCGTTTTACTATATCAACTTTAATTTCCATGGTGATGGCTTTTCTTTTCTTCGTAGCACTGCCATCATAACTATCACCACTACGCTTGAGAGACATAGTAATATCAGTAACCAGAAAGTAGATGAAAACGAGACACAATGTGGCTGGTGAGAGTAAATTGAGCTGTGCTTCTTCTTCAGATGCCGCCTGACACCGGATTCTTACATGACCCTCAACAAACTAATCTGAATAAAATCGTATTAATGGCTGTCGTTGGTATTTTTTTTAATTCAGTATAATCCTTCAATATAACCAAATATATAAACAAATAAATAAATAAAGCCATTAACTTGATAAATACAAATACAGCTGTGTATTCATGTGTATTTTGAATAAAATTGAATTTACAGCTATGTGTTTGTTTGTTTTTTAATTCAATAAAATCCTTCAGTATAACTAACTATATAAACAAATAAATAAAGCCATTAACTTGATTAATACGAATATAGCTGTGCTGTTAGTTGTGTATTCGTGCGTATTTCGAATGAAATCGTACTTACAGTTATGTGATGTTTTTTAAATTGAATATACTCCTTCAATATAACCAAATATATAAAAAATAAATAAATAAGAGCCATAAAGTTGATAAATATGAATACAGCTGTGCTATTAGCTGTGTAAATCCACCACACTCACAAACTCTTTTGGCATGCAGTTTGAATTTACAGCACCAGCCAGATAGGTTGAAAAATTAATTTAGCAATAATTTATTCATTATTTATTGGCCTCCGACGTATAATCGAAATATTATACGAAATGACGTTCTATGGGGATCCCCTGTACACATAATAAAATGCCATTCCTCCATGAGGTTTCTTTCCCTTGGAATCTTGTTCCATTACCTATGCCCAAGAGGAAAATTTGTCAAGTCTCATGCAGAATTGTGGAAAGGAGCCCTGTCTAAGAATTGTGGGTGATACGGTTTACATATCACTCACTGTTCTATCTTCATTATACTTTTTCCCAATATTTTGTTGAATATTTACCATAATTTTCCATTCGTACTTCCTTCCATTATATTGCCAATGAAAAACAGAATCCTCTACATATATAATATGGAGGATATGTCATAAGTAATATTATAAAAAAGAAAATAAGTCTCTTACTATTGCGTGTGTGGACAAGAGTAGGGTCTGAGGGTATTATTGCTTCATATATCGCTTTCAATTTACAAGTGTTCTATAATTATCCCTTCATATTTCCTTTCTTAATATAGCTAATGAGTTAACAGATTCTCTTATACAACTTATGTTCCATCAATTTGTGAACTTGAAAATTAAATTATCCTTAATGAAAAGCAACATAGAAACGAAAAGAGATGGTGATACCATCGCTAGCAGTGCAACAGATCAGGGAAGGGAAGCGTTGTATTCTGAAGTCTCCAGGAGTTGGGGTATCGCCTGGACAAGAGGTCACCATTGCGAATGTGTGCCTAAAACTATTAGCTTCGACTTCTTCACAAGCAGCTCAATTCTGGACATGCTAGAGCCACCCCTCGAGAGAAACTTTTGCAAGATGATGAAGACGCAAAGGAAAAAGCTGCTTAGTACTGCAAAACAGTCAAAAAACATAAGCAAAAGCACACATCTTAAAAACTACATCACATTTGACAGCTTTTTAGTCTCTGTTCCAGTGTTCTGTGGTTCTACAGCCTAATATTTACCGAATAAAGCTAAAAATACAGAAATTTTCAGTTTGTTCAAACACATCAAAGACGCAAGAGGCCTTATGAAATTAAAGTAATAACATAGCCGGAATGTGAGTTGCATATATCTAAGGAATGCAGTAAAGGACATATAAATAAGCTTACACCAAACTCATTACTAAAAACACCATTTATGGAGTAACAATATGCTCTTCTATAACATACTCAAATGAGTCTTTTAGGTCCAATATGTGAACACATTTTTGATAAAATTCTGAAAATGTTCAATTATTGAAACAATGTACCAATACGCAATAAAAATATGCAACATAATAGATAAAAAAAAATATGATAAAAGCTAGTAATGTATGCTTTTCACTTTTCATGCCTTTGATGCATTCCATAAAATGTTATTTGTGATGCTGAATATTCATACCACTTTTAATTCTTCTAATTTCTGAAGAAGAACTTGTAGCTTCTCTTCAACATTCTTCAGGGGTTCCTTTATTTCTTCAACCAATTCTCCAGTAGCTACCTGCGTTTGTCCACGTCTCGTGCCAACAATGGTCGACTGAACAGACATTCTGGCAGCGCTCAGATTTGACAAGGCAACTTTAGGGGGCAAACCTTCGACTGAATTCAACGTTGCATCCAATAAATAAGAGGCACGATGAAGTGATGCTACCGTGGTAAATGTATCTCTCTCCCATCCTGCCTTCTGTGTTGAAGCTGCCAAGGATTTTTTAAAATACACCATGGCATTATGCTTCGTTTCAGGTGATGCCACAGGGCTGGCCTGCGTTAGTATACCATAGAGATACCACAACTCGGGATGAGTTGGAACTTCACTCGTTAATTGTCCCAATACCTCGGAGCACTTTTTATGTAGACCTTTCATTTCTCTTCCATCTGGATCCGCTGCTCCCTCAACAATGGCTTTCACAATACGTCCCAATATCTGAGTGTCGACGTGACGCTCTTTCATCGTCAATATGCGAACGTAGGCATTTAGGGCTTGGGACATGTAACCCAGGGAAGTACTTACCAGCATAAAATTATCCCAGAGTCGCCATGAATCCATTTTACATCGAAGAGCCTCTTGCAAAGATCTCCAAGCACGTTGTTTCTGATCCAAATTTAGGTATGCCTGACTCATATTATTCCACACCTCGAAGCAATCAGGTTCCAGTACACTACATCGTCTATAAGCCTGGGCGCACTTCTCCCAATCTTCAATTTGTAGTGCGCAATACGCAAGTCTCTGCCACACGGGGAACTGGAGCCTGTTCTTTTCAAGGCTCAAGTCATAGTGTTTGATGGCATTTTTATAATCTTTTCTAACATAATAATAGTTACCCAGGCATCTTTGCGCTCTTCCACTTCTGTGTCCTGAGAGTTCCCAAGCTTTATTATAACACGAAATGTCATCTGTAGCATCTCCTAAAAGACACCATAGCTTTGGGGTTTCTTGTTTATCTAACTGATTCTTTATTATTTCTGCTGAACGCTGTCTCATTTGTAGCTCGTTGTAACAAGTAATAGCGTCTTCCCATAAATAAAGCCTCTCGAAGATTTCCAAAGCATATTTTATACATCCTAATCTCATGAGAACTTTGGCTAACTCTTGCTGCAGCTCCCAATGTGGCAGAACGAGAGATGCACCAAAAAGTTTCATTCTTTCAAATCTCGAGGGTTCCTCTCTGTTCACAGCAGCCAAAAGCTCCTCCAGCTGTGTCAGCGAGCGCTGCATTGCCCTGGTTTCAACTGCTTCTATACGTGACCTCAGCAGTAATGCAGAGAGCTGGAAACACCAGTTCTTAGGATACTGTAGAAGAGCCACCAAATAAGCTTTAGTTTCTTCGTCAAGCTGCAGATCAACTGCTGAAGAACGACGTTTATGCGTTATGAGTGCTAATACAAAGGACTGTTCAATGGGACGTAAATCTGGTACAACATCTTGATCTTCTTCCTTAAATTTGAATTTAGGGAGACGAGTATCATCATTGAGCATAATATCCTTGGGAAGATCAGAGGGAAGAAGATTATAGCTGGGTAGTTCGTTGGCCATTATAGGGAGATCATTATATTGCACTTTGACAACCAATTGAGCACGATCTTCTTGTTGCCATTTTGTTCTCTTCCCAAGTGCACCTGATAAGCTAACTTCAATATCAAGGGCCTGAGAAGCCTTTTTAAAATGGTCCCCTGCTCTTCCCACATCATAGTAGTGTAAATGAAGATGGCCAGCCTCTATGTGGTAGAGAGCCGCTAAGTCCCTCGATATATTTGTGGAGACTAATTGTGCATTATTTTCAACCTGATTTAATGCTTGCAAAAGTACCTCGTACAACTGGGGGGACTTCTCGTCCAATATACGCTGGTGAACGAGTGCGCATCGAAAACACCACCAGTCAACGGTTAAACATGATGTTAGAGAATCTTTCATATCTGTCAGAATAAGCTCGGCAACTATCAGATATTCTGGGCCATGGAGTAAGTTATACACACCTTCACCATCGCCAACCAATGATTCCAGAGCTATTCCTCTTACACAATCCGTCGTACTTTCTTCAGGTATTAGACCAGGCAGTAATACCTCAGGGTTTGGACCAATAAGGGGACCTGTGAAATTATTTTGTGTAAAGAGCTGAAGACACGAAAGACCTATACAGAGCACTGTGTGCTCTCTTGCAACCCCACCTCCATCATGTAAATAAGACTCCAGCATAAGTCGGTAGTGATCACCTATGGATATATTTGCTTCCCTTATATTTTTGCCTGCACCCAAAGCTCTTTGACATTCTTCCTCTCGCAGCGCTTCCACATAGCTTCCAACAGCAACGAGTTTACCGACATTTGGCCATGCTGCATTACCTAAAAAAGGAATAAATGATTTAATGCAATTGACATTCTGAAATGAAGTCACCAATATAAATGCATCCTCTCTCAATAATATTAATGAGCAAAACTGTACATAAAAACGGAAACGAGTTTTGACAATATATATTATGCTATCACTGGACGTTTTGACAGTTGAGTATAATGTGATTGAATTTAATTAAACAAATACAAAACTTCAATACTCAGAACTTTATTCTATTAGTTAGTAAAATTTAAGACTGTTGAAACCGTGAAGGTAATATAAATGTACAATGCTTTCTGCCTGTGAGAAGAGTGGCTACAACTATAAGAAAGAAAAAATACTTAATATATATCAGTTTTATTCAGAATGATTTACAACCACTCAAATGTGGCATAAAGTGAATAAGACCAAATCCAAGCCTGAGTAAAATTTATAAATTAAGTCTCAAGTCTCCATGATCCCTAACTTGACGCACTGTCAAGTTAGGTTACCCAGCAACTTGCACCAGTTCATTGTAAGTATTGAGTGCCAATTGCTCTCATTTAAGCAAAGGCCCCTCCTGGGCAGGGACTAGTAAACTTGACCCTCCCATCTCCTGCTTGACCTACTCTTAGCTAAAATTCTTGATAATCTCAACCTATATATAGTTTCCAATGATGTCCATCCCTTCTATGTGGGAAAAGAAACTCAGTCATCAATGTTTTTCCATTAAATACATTTTAACTTTTATTGAAGTCTCATTCATAACCTTCTGGAATAGCTTACTTAGAAGACTGAACTATTTTTCATACTGAAAAATGTATTCCATGATCAAACTGGTTATTCCAAGCGATTTCCAGCTTAACACTTTAAATGAAAATTTAAGCGCTGATAATTATTTTGTTTCTCTTACATTTTTGGACTAGCTGTATGTGACATAGAACTTTGCATACTAACTAGGCAATAACAGGACTACATATACTTTTGGGGACTGCAAGTGAAGCCTCGGGATCATAAGGCATATCTCTCATATACGAATATGTCCAATACAGTACAGTATAGGGGTTTAAAGGCAAAGCCTTTAGTTAGAAAGTATAGCCCCCATAAAGAAATCTAGGGGCAAAGTCAAAAGAAATGTGACAAAGCTGGATAGTTTAGGTCAGGTTCTCTCAGCCTTTTTGATGTTTTACATGAGATTGCAATTACTTTTACCTCTTCTGACTGTATCTTAGATGTAAACACCTTGTTTGCCTTTGGATATTTCATTATTAAAAGCAAGAATTATTGATTTTGTTACTTACTTTATTTGGTCTTCACATTGCGATACTTTCGTAAAATAATGCCTATAAAGTGCTTACAATAAAAAAAAATATCTATTATTTACTATTGATGTTTTTATTGAGGCTAAATGATTATTTCACAGCTCAGTCAGTGAAATTAAAATAAAAAAAATATTTCAAAAATTAGACATAAAAAAAAAAAATTCAATTTTGCTTATTGTGACGTGAACTAACATAGCTAATAGAACTAAACTTAGTAAAGATATTTTCCAGAGAGTTGTTAACGTAAACATTACAGGTATTTTTCATAATTGCGGGGTGTGACTGTAAACATTTAAAAGGTGAAGGTTGGCAGGTTTTAGTTCCGATATCTATCTGAGATGCTCCTCAGAAAGTCAGCTGGGTCAAACCCAAACCCCGACTGTGGTGCCCAGCCACAGCAGAAACCTCCCAGTAAACAGCTTAAACTCTCGGTCTTGGACGGGAACCGACCTCATGAATACGAAGCCAGTGTGTTACCACTGTACTAGCCATTGCTCCCTAACTGGGATGTGTGAAAATAAACATATACCAATATGCTATTTTCGTATATTCTGGCATCATTATTCAATTTAAAAAAAAAATACTATTTAACCCACATCAGTCTCCTCAAAAATACTTCAGACTTGCGTCATGTGCCTCAAACAAATGTTTGACACTGTCTCTCTGCAACTCACCACTGGCATCCACGCCCTGTAATTCTTTCGTGTCATATTCTGAGTAGAGATATTTCCGTTCAAGGTGGTGCAAAAGTTCTTTCATGATTTGAATTCTCAGCAATGTCAAACAAAAACAAGACTAAACGGATCCACGCAGCAGTTCGAAGTATTCGGGTAACATGCTCAGTGATGTTTGTGGGAAACGTTCGCTTCTACGTTTACTTTCAAATCGTCAATAAAATTATTCTCTGGTATACAGATTTAAAGTAAAATTTTATAATATTTCACAGTAATAATATTAATTTTAATCTTGAAAGCATTATGCTATTATATGAGTAATTTTAAAAAATTATTTATAGAACGCATCCATGGAACAAAAACGTTACTCAATTTTTCTTGTGACGTCGTATAATTAATCTTGCCTTATCGGTAATGATAGCATTAATACATAAGTAGTATACTTGAAAAGGATCTGAAAATTTCTTTTAATTTCCTTCCGTAGCTATTTACATATTCAGGATATACACGTGCTTCCTGTGAAATAGAATCATATATATATATATATATATATATATATATATATATATATATATATATATATATATATATATATATATATATATATATATATATATATATATATATATATATATATATATATATATATATATATATATATATATATATATATATATATATATATATATATATATATATATATATATATATATATATATATATATATATATATATATATATATACATATACCGTGGCTGTTTCCCCCTTAAATTGGGGGGTAGCCGACGTCAAGAAAGGAAAGTTTGGGGAGAAGTATATATATATATATATATATATATATATATATATATATATATATATATATATATATATATATATATATATATATATATATATATATATATATATATATATATATATATATATATATATATATATATATATATATATATATATATATATATATATATATATATATATATATATATATATATATATATATATATATATATATATATATATATATATATATATATATATATGTATATATGTATGTATGTATGTATGTATGTATGTATGT
>JAXCGZ010007938.1:20000-74654 GCA_037179515.1 Halocaridina rubra | reverse complement strand
AGGTAATTTGACAGACCAACTAAACTGGAAAAAATGCTTACGTACTTGTAAAGAGTACATACAAGCCACTCTCATTTATTATGCAATTTCTACTAAATGCTCTAAGTCTTAGTTACTCTTCCCTGCACTCATGAATACAACAGTCAAAATTTGTTTAATTTAAACTCAAAAATTCATGTAAAGTAGCCTGTCGATGGTTTACATCAGCTTTCATAAAAACTTATTGCTAACCAAGATCAATTCCACAAGGAGGTTATCACGTAGTTACAACATATTATATTTCTGCATTTCTTATCTCCTTGACTGCTCTGAAGAAAAATAAAACCTTATGCAAATTTCCAATCTTTTCTTGAAAGCTAAAATAAAATATTCACACTTCAAGATATGGGTAATAAGTCATGCGCTGATTCATTAATCTAAAAAAAAAAAATTGACATGCAGAGTTATGTTGATGTAAATGACAATTCTGTAATCATGTACATACATTGAGAAGTATCTATAACTTTATATATATTTTTGCGCCATTTAATTAAATAGGAAATTTAATATTTATGTGCTTTTGCAACATACGGAAAATTAAACCAAAGACAGTAAAAATGTAATTGCTCTGTACTTACATATATACAAAAAAAAAAAAAAAATGCAGCCTCACTGCGGCATCCCTACTCTAAGAGCCATTAGTAAGTAGGTCAGTAGCACTGTGGTATATTGAAGAATCTAGTAAAATGTATAACTGTAAAAAAATGGATCTGGACATTGAGAAGCATATAGAGTACACAGAAATATTGGAAGGAGCGTTTAAAGGACACTGTGGTATACTAGAGATTCTGGTAAACAGTAATACTAATCTGAGCATTGAAAAAGTATACAGACGAAACATAAATAGTGGAAGGAGCCTTAAAACATATTATGGCACATCAAAGACTCATGTAAACTGAAATATTAATCCCGGCATTGGGCAAACCAACAGAAAGTGGCATAAATAGTGGAAGAAATCTGCAATAGCACGATCAAAATGATAGCAACACTAAGTGTGACAGGTTTTATGGGGTAAGTATAAAAACATTTAAATAACATATGAAAAAAAAGAGATATTACTAATACTCACCAGATATCATCCTGACAGTAAACACTACACGTTAAATGAAAAAATACACATATTGTATATAAAACCTGGCAAGAAAGGTGAAGAAAACCAAGATACCGGAAAATGCAGAGATGTGTATTTTCGCTTCTTAATAATGGAAATGGCCAAGTGGGCCTTCATAGAATGTCAAGCATCAAATTCTTAAGTATTACTAGGTGCTATTTTATAACCATAAACTATGTAAATAGTAAAATAAATAATATACTGAATTATGCTTATTATCTATGTAGTAAGTATAATGTACATGCCCTTTGGCAGCTTACGATAGATATATCACAAAAGTCACAGAAGTCCTGTACATTTGTATTTCATAGTTCTGTTAACGAGATATATGTGTGTATATATATAGGTATGTATTTAGATATACATAGGTATGTATAAGGGTTTCTATATTTATACAGGGGATCAATTGATGCCATGTACAATTGTACATTTACTAAATACAGACATGAAAAACCTTTTACAGAATAAACAAGTCCAACAAACAGTGAGTTCCAAAGTTTGATTCTAAAACTGAAATGAATTCCAGAGGTTGGATAAAAAAGTGAGTGAGAAAAATACATACACAAGCAAATGTAAAAAAAAATGTGAGAGTTGGTAAATAATATATATTTAATATTCCAATGCTTGATCACTTCATTACTGGGAACATGAGGATACTTCTCATTTGAAATGCTGAAGTTTATTTTTTCAATCACAAACAAAAATTTCCACTAAAACTTTCTGGACTTTTCAGAGGCCAAAATGATGGGAAAACATTGAAGCAGATATAAAATAATTTCTGTTAACGTATCTACATCCCAAAATTACAAGGATATTGTCTTGCAGTAAAACACGAAACCCTTCACGGAAGGTAACAAACTATAAATCATTATGCTTACAAATGCCAACTTAATTTTCCTGTGTATTTAAGTATCTGCATTCTACAGCCATAGGTTCCATATAAAAGAGGCTAATATTCCAGTGCAACTTAAGCTCACTGATTAAAGTACAGTATATTCCAGAAAGCATTCTCAATACAACTGAAATCACAAAATTATATAAATATTCATTAAAGTTTGTACCACATAAGTATAAACAGCATCCAAGTTTCTCTAGAGATACTGTTATAAGTAGGTATGTATTTTAAAATTTTGCACACACGTGTTTCAAAAACCAAGCACTTATGGCAACACTGTACAAATATTTCTTCCAACAGAGGAATAAAAACACTCCCTGATTGATCCCTCTATCAGCACTGTACAGTAATTAAACTAATAGACTCATAGTGAGTAAGCGACCTCCTCTATTGTGACTGCGGCCAAGGTACTAGCCCGAGGGATGGCCGAATAAAGCCCCCAGAGGAGGCCACAGGTCGTCAGAGTCTCGGGGAACGGGCACGGACTTGAGGCGTACCACGGGCACCCCGCATGTGGAACCAGACGCGAGCGGGCCGCGGTGAAGGCGGGGGTCAGACAATGGTACCTTGTAACTGGATGGATGGTACAGAAGCCTCGGACCCACATTCCTCGGGTGGTGTAACCTGAAAAGATCGCAAATCTATACTCTTTAACAATATAATATGGCACATTGCTTTTATAATGAGAATTCTCACATTGGTAGAGTAAAATGCACATTAAAACTGTCATTTAAAGAACCAAAAGTTTCTTCGAAAGATAAAGCTAGGTACTTTCACCTTCTTTTAGAAATAGAAACGACACTCAAATTAAGTTAAATGGGATATTCTGTACTTGTATATATAATTACCAAAATGAATTGAACAATATAGATGTAAAAATGTGTCGCCAATATTTAAGCAAAGTTAACATATTAAATAATTAAGCAATCTACATAAACAATTTACCATTACAATTGCCTGCTTCAGCTCTACCGAAAGTCCTGTAAGCTTGCAGTGACTAAATTCTACCTATCTATATTCAAGAGCCAAAATCCCACTTATAAGGGGAATGGCTGAGTCAAAGCAAAAATCTTTACTCTGTAAGAAGAAAATACAGAGGAGGGAACTCCCAGTATCCTTGCTCTGCCCCATTTAGTCGATACGACATGCTGGGGAACACAGAGGAACCGGACTTCTGCTTACTATAATTTGAGTAGTAATAAAAAGCAGTTTTAATCACTATAACTAGGGTTGATCTACAACTGCAAAATATACTGAATATGAAATTAAGACAGGAATGTACTTTCCAAAACTAATAGTCTTGCTTAGCCAAAGAAAGAACGTCATTTGCATTTATTGTCACTCAAAGCCTGTCTTTTAACTATAATAGTCTGCTCCTATGAGCCTCTAGTCAGCTATAAAAATATAAGCATATCAAGTTTCCAAAATTAATCTTCAGAGCTAATTTTTCACATGGTAATAACCAGATCTTAATTATCATCATTAAAGTTCATATACTGTATACCCAATTAAACACAAACATAGAAGGCAAATTTCTGAATATAAAAAACCTACACTCCAAAATGGACTCTAAAAACAAAACAAAACAAAAATATGAAAATATATAAAAGCTTAATGAAATGGATACTATTACTACAGTATTTGTATACCTCTATCGTATGAATATGTCTATACCCATTCGAATAGGAACTAATTGTGGAACATAAAACAGTGCATAATTTATGCAGTAGTATTCCTATACTGGTACTGAAAACTGCCTATATTTGCTTACGTTTTAATAACTTTAGTAAAGCTGTAGTGAATAGAAAAAATATATGACAAAAACGATTCTACCCTTCATGTTAGCAATAACTAGCAAATGAGGAGATGACTTGAGAAAAACATGAGAATATAAAGATAATTATTGGACCTAATTCTCTGGAGATGAAGTAAGATCGGCATTCTAAAAGTATGCGTTGAACGAATGCGTAAGAAAATTCGAGGAATTATGAAGTACTGTTTGCAAAACATACAGTACTTCATAAATTACTATCTTTCTACTTTTAAAGAAACAGTTTTAATTTAAATATCACAGTATTAATTTCTAGCTGTTAACAGTACAGGAATTGCTATATTCAATGGAAAAAATGGACCTATTACAGAGTTAAATTATTAGGAAGATAATTATGTATAATCCTGTCTCTTTGTTTTCATGATGATTATAGTGCTCAACTTTGGAGGTGATGGACCTGCGTATGCACCGACGGCAGGGCGATAAGAAAGGCTTCCAGCCTTAAATCCCCAGCCATACTTTCTCAAGGATCAATTGCTATATGGATCCCACTGACTGGCTCAAAAGAATACCTGGGAGTGGAAACTATAATTTTTTAAACTATAAGGTACTCTGTCCAAAAAGATATGAGAGGAGTCATATCATTTCTGCAGCAAACTAACTCTTCTCACTGCACAGTGCATAATGACAGGTATCACACTGTTTTAGAATTCTAATATGGTTGTGTACATGCAGAGATAAAGTATATAAGTACTATACCAGTCTAAATGGACAGAAGAGATGTTCCAATGTAAAATGTATTTATTGCACTCATCTAAATGATGCTTAGGACTTATGGCTGGATACTTCAGTTACTGAAATTTATTTATAGAATGTATAACTGTAAGTCTTTGTATGTAAACATAATGGACCTGGAAACACCGCCTGGATTGATTACGTATTTGACTCTACTGAATTAAATACTAAAAAATACATAGGTCTAGTTTTTGGGGTTTGAAAATGGCTAAACCTCGATGTTCTACTACGATAAAGTGAATGGGAAGCTGAAAACAAGAAATCTTAAGCTAATGAGGAGAACTATTAATTATTTACTTAGTGCTAAGGCTAAACCATACAAAATTATCTCTTAATAAACAAAATCGTAATTCTATGACCATTTATGACACAATTATGGCACCCATTCATAGAAAAAAGAAAACAGCTTTCATACTTTATGTCAACATATTGATTAATGGTAGCACTATTTATACATCATTCATGGTTTATAGTTTATAAAATAAACAATATGAATTTGCAATTAAACTTCATCTCATATCATATTCCATACCTCAACACCAATGGAGCCGTTGATGGGTATTTTGATGGATCCAGTTCTTTCATCTCTCGTAAGAGGCATTATGGGGTTAATTCCTAACTCTTCAAAGCTGTTGATCTTTCTGGTAGCCTCCAGACCAAATCTTAGTGAGTTGGATCTTCTCATCAGGATGTCATCGACCCGCAAAGAGTTTGAACGACCACGCACGTATCCTGTAGGAGGGGATATGGGGACGTGAAGGGATTCTACAGGGGAGCCCAGGACAGGACCTGAGGGAACAGGGCAATGAATAAAATATAATCTAAATTATAAAGATGAAAAGAGCATAAATAGTCTGCAAAGTCCCATGTTTTGATATTTTACTTTTAACGACATGCATCACAGCTTTTATAAATGGAGCTCACCAATGTTTGGTATAATGGCGGGTATAACAACAAGACAATTTAGATAGTGTCATAAATATATCACAATGAGAATAAACACCGACTGATGCCAATTTCAAATACATAATACTTCAAGTTATGCACGAAAAGGCATATGTAAAATTTAAATAAAACAAACAGAAAATTTATTGCCATGCAGCAAATCTTTGCTTAAATGAATTTCATTCCAAATTAGCTAAAAATTTTTGGTGCTTTGATTATTTACAAATAGATAGAAATAAGATCTATAGCGGTAGAGTCAAAAATATGAAATAAAGAAAAATTAAAGCCCTCTGTTCGTATGCAGAGTTTTCTTTATCTTAATGGCAAGCAATTATAAAAAAACATGCATACTGCAAATAACTAAAATCATTCAGCAGAATTTGAATTGGAATAGCATACACACCATACAATGATATATCAAAACCCATTATAAATAATTATACAAGATCAGAAAATAATAAATGTCATAATGTACAGTACTGCTATATAGTGAGAAGAGCATAAATCAAATGGCGTACTGAATTTATAAATAACAGTTCATGACTTCTCGCAAAGATTATAAAATAAAAAACACAATACATAACTCAAAAAATGTCACATGCAGATTTGATAATTCTGGAGTGAATAATGTACATATTTGTGAAAAATTTTGTTAAATGCATCATATGTTTTGAAGTCAAATTTCGGAAAATGCTTAAGAAAGAATTTCTCAAATGAGCTTAAGATAATTGTAATAGTTTTTTCATTACCAATTGTTGTGTGCAAGCTTACTCAGAAGCTAAACTATCCCAATTTGTTCTACATAAAGTCTTTTAGGAAAATTATAGAGGGTCATACTTATCTATTCTTAGTTAAATCATGAGTTATTGATACACATAAAGCATGTCCAGAATTTTAGTTCTCAGCAGCAAACTTTCACAGTTTTAAATAGGTATTATCAAAAATAAAACAACTCTGCAGACAAAAGATTAATTTCACTTGAATATTCCTTGTTACTAGCCTTTCAAGAGGGCGAATAGCTGCAGCTTCAAAAGAGTTGGAGAACATAATTTTTCCACCTCAAATCATTAAGAGTGATTACAATGTAAAATTCAAACAGTCTAGCTATCTATATACAAAAGCTATAATACCCCATATATGGGGCTGGCTGAGTCAAAGCAAACAACTTGACTTTCTGAGGGAGGGCTATACAATGGAGGGACTTTCCAGTCCTCTCGCTCCGCCTCCATTAAGACTATTTTTATGAATCGCAGGGAATCATAGAGGAAGTATTCTTCCCTTCCCAGTAGTAGCGGAGTGGACTTTGATTTAAGTTTTATTTTCATGCAATTAGAAGTAACGACAAATCTGCAGCCGTATATTTTGAAGATGCAAATGGTCAAAATTCTTTCAATATTTAAACAAAAATTTACATATCAAGAGCTAGAGGAAAAAAGTGGACAATAAATACAATTTAGCAAAATTTTGACAGCCACTTGCCAACTTGTGTAAAATCTAAGAGAATGAATCCAGTCCTGGGTGAAGTTTTATACTCACAGAAAATGTATGAATACTAAAATATAATGGATACCAAACTCATTCATTAAAGTCAACTGATTAAAATAAGTGAAACACACTATGCAAAAATACTTTGTTATGATGAATTTAGATTAGTAAAAAATCAGTTCTATATTTCTTAATATTATTTAAGATTTTTACATAAGAAGAACTAACCTGGAGAAATTTGAGGACTGTCAGGTAGGCTGAGAGAGTTTGATTTTGGCGCCGTGGTGAGAGGTGGTGGTCGAGTGAATGTCGTGCTACGCCTTCGTGTATCACAGAGGGAAATGTTGGACTTTCTGCGGGAGTTGTGGCGCTCGAAGGTCTTCTGCGCTGAGAACGGACTTGGCCGGATGAGATACCTGTCAGTGAAAAAATAAGGTTGGAAAATCAGTTCCTTAACAGTGAATTTGATCTACATATCTTGTGAAAGAGAATTATGGGCTAAATATGAGCATACTTAGAATATATAAGTATAATATAAGTACTGCATAGAAATATAAGTTTCTAAGTACTGTAGGAGAGAGAGAGAGAGAGAGAGAGAGAGAGAGAGAGAGAGAGAGAGAGAGAGAGAGAGAGAGAGAGAGAGAGAGAGAGAGAGAGAGAGAGAGAGAGAAATATTACTTAAAAATGATTCTAATTAACTTAAGATACTATGAAAACTCATCAGCAAGTGATACATTTATTTATTTCAATTATCTTCAGAGATTTTGAAATCAAAACTATATAAATTTTGCAAATGTACACAAAACGATCTGAAAAAATGCTATATAAACGTAGTTAATATAAAACCTGGTAGAATGCTGCAAATTAGTTATATAAAATAAGAATTTTTTTTGGTTAAGACTGCGAAAGTGTACCTTTATTTTTCTTTACAGCTATTTCTTAGCATACAATATTCTTTGAAAGTATGCAGAATTAAAAGCTCATTTTTCGTTTGAAAGATCTCAGTGTTTAAACCTTTATTTAATGTGGCTAAGTTACTAAGGCTTACATTAAACTGTCTTGAAACTCCTGAACCTATCATATCTAATGACAGAGAGTATAAAAATTGAACATATTTAAAGTTCAAAAAATAAAAAAGTAAAAGGAACACAATACATACAACTTTCAAATAAATAAAAATTGTAAGAGGAATGTAATACAATACTCAAAATTTCTCATAAAGTCAACATAATAAAGGAAAAGAAAAAAAACTATAAAAGACTTGCACTGCACTGACTGACAATATTCATACAGTGGAAGCTCTATACTGTACAGTATAGCTTTAACTTATATTCAGCCTCTCCTTTTTGTATCTGTAATAGCATGTATTGTCTTAGGACTGAATGGAAAGAACTTATACGAATTTTAAACATTTAGTAAAAAAAATCTACAAATATTTCTTATTATATGTATTTTTTAGAACATTCCTGGGGTGCTTCCATTAGTTTACAAGTAGCTAATCAAGGATCTTGTAAAGTAGAGTAACCACAGGGTGCTCTGGTGTTGTTCATATTTACAAGGCAAGTCACCTAGCATAAGCTAACCTACCCAACCCTGCCCTGACCTAAATTAGCCTATCAATTTACGAGGTCATTTAACTTAACTGAGGTTTTGTCGGTTAATAATCTTAACAAGATTCGAAAATATAAATAACACGACAACTCCACTTACACAATGTCACCTTCCTCTAGTTTAAGGTCACAAGAAGGGTTAATGATAACGAAAGAGAGGGAATTTCTCTTCTCAGACACGTCGTCGTAGTCCTCGGGAGGCAAGGCTGCGGTATCAAAATTGCATAAGTCAATATAGATCCATTTTAAGATAAAAATGTAAATTCAACTTTAGATGATCCTTAGTTACATGATCTCAACATATAAAAATAGTATCTCTCATCAAGAAACCTAAATAATTGGGGGTAAATAGAAAAACATGATATAAGTAAGAGTTTAAACTGAGTATAACATTTGGAACTAATAATTAATAAAACAACTTTTATTAGAGAAAATATCAGAAGTAATTTAAGAAATAAAAATTAATCTGGGCCACAGATCAGATTTATTTTTGATACTTTTAATTGATTCTTTCATTTAAATAATACCAGTATATCACTGCTGTAGCTGAAAATACTATATAAATAAATATGACAATTTTGAAAAGTAAATCTGACAATTTTGAAGCAAAAGCTTGTTGGCCCGATTTAACATGAAATATATCTTATGTGGCCCGGAACTTATTCTCATATTTTTTTTGGTGTTTTTTTTTACATGTTACTATTAATCCAAATCCGAATGGGGGTAGGCACATACAAGTTGGAGCTGGGTAATTAAGGCTGGATGCCCTTCCTAATGCTCCAAGCAGTAGGCTTGTACATGAGTTTATCACTTCTCTAACAAGTGCCCCTACCACTGTGTTACCTATAAAACTTAAAAACCCACACGAGCAGTTTCTATTCAAGAGCTCAAAGCTCCCTGTGTGGAAACCAAGTATTATATTAACTGAAAAATTATATATACAGGATTACAGCCATTCAGTATTCGAAGTCATTGTGGCTCAAATGGTAGCGTCCGCGACTCTGAGGCGTCAGGTCGAGGGTTCGCGCCCCGTCACGGTCTAAGGCTAGCAAGGGCATGCACTCAGGGTAAGGATTACATCTGCCAAAACAAGTCCTTCCCAAGAAGGCAACCGTCCTAGCCCTTGGTAGAAAAGGGAGTCCGTGACGTAAAACCGGAACAGACATTCAGTATTCATTCATTTAAAGTTACCCCAATTTAATACATCTGTAAAATTAATCCAGTAAATTGTTAAACAAGACTTACCTAAGCTCTGCATCCGAGATCGTACAAGTTGGGCTATTTCCGCTCTTTCAATGAGGTTACTGTGTCCTTCCTTAGGGTCGTCAGAGATGTTGAGGGAGAACTGAAAATATAATCCCAAAGGTCTTGCCTAACATATTCTTACCAAAGACATTAGAATGTGACAAGATAGTAATTACAATTACTATTTAATGGAAGGCAGGTATTATACATAGCTTCCTATGGAAACTATGTATCATATAAGCAATCAAGATATATAATCAAGAGTTTTTTAGCCAGTATTCTACAGATTTTTAATTCACATGATTATTATCTTATAAATCATGAGGACATATAGCGTAGCTCATGCTCTAGTTAAGGCCATATGGTATTCAACTAATTTGAAAATAGTTCCACAAACAGACAAAAAATCACAGTTTATACACTATAAACATTAAAAATGAGTCACACTATTTACAAAATATTTCTAATAGCAGTCAGGCATTAAACAGATGGCACTGTATAAGATATTAATGCTACATAGAGTGCTAATGATTAATAAATACTTTGACAATCTCTACTACTATTTCAAAAATATCATGCAAATGAATTCACACTTACCTCAGCTCAATAGAGGTGTTAAATATATATATATATATATATATATATATATATATATATATATATATATATATATATATATATATATATATATATATATATATATATATATAAAATTACACTTAACTTATCAATAAAAAATCGCTGTATACAATTAAATAAGTTTGAACATTGAGAAATGACAAAAATTATTCTGTAAAATGTCGTACCAAAAATTATTGTTACATTATTGAAGAAATATATTGCAATGACACACAAACATTACAACAAAAATGACGTTCAAATATGCAGGCTTATTGATGATAATCTTATGAAAAAAATTAAACATTCCTGGGTCACGATACTTAATATCTTTGGGGGTAGGTTGTGTGGTTGGGGGGTCTCTCATTTGGCGGAAAATACCTCAGGCTAGGTAGGTATATCAGACAAAAAAAAAAGAAAAAGAAAAAAGAAGAAATACTAGAGGTATGACAGCCAGTTTTTAGGAAAATGCAAAACCATTAGCTGAAAAGAGGCATAAGTAAGGCAGAGAACTAATCCATTCAAACCTCTTCGTAATGAAAAATTCAATGGGTCTTGCAGAAGTAAAACTGGCAGGAAAGACAAGGATGGGCAGTGTATGGTGACATTGTAGCAACCTCAGCTCCTTTGTTACAGTTGTGGCCACCATGCTGACTACGACATAAACTAACTGCCAATTCGAAATCATTCTTTCATATTTGATCTGTTCGGTTTGAAATTTAGAGCATGTCAGGTGATATGCATGTCTTACAAGTGAAATATAACTATTCTTAAAATAATATATGTCCGAGATTAAAACTTATGAACTAACACAAGACCATATACATTGTTGAAAGGTAAAATTATACCAATAAATAAATTTAAAAAAATATATACTAAACAAGGTTTAACAAAATGTATACTAAGTAGAAGTGAAAATGCTATGCCTCAATGACGAAATATTGTAATTTAATTTCTTAGACAAAAAAGTTGCTGCAATATTTTTTATTAATTATACAGTGTATCCAATTTAAAAACACAGTGGCTGAATATATTTGCTAAACAACATTTCGTTTTACTCATAAAAGCAGGACTTTAGAACAAAAAAGATAACTTTAATTTGCAGTATTATAAAGACCCTATTTTCAACAGTAGAATCTGCCTGACAAGGTGTTGGAACCAGTGTTTGTGTTTTGTAGAACGTTGTCTGTCAACGTGGAAACCCGAAGACACCTGGCAGCTACCTGTAGATGTTTTGTCCACAGTCATGAACAGAGAGGGATAAAATTCTACACCCTTTCAGTATTGCATTTTATTTTGTAAATACAGGGGGATGCATTGTAACCACAAAACATCGTAACTCAAGGACAGCGTAAACCGAGGACCCCTTGTAATGTGATGAGCTGCATGCTATATGTGGACTCATTTGCAAACATATAGTATAAATTTCATCGCTATATTAATGAAATGAAAGACAGTACTGCTAAGGAGTATAATCTTATTCCTCGTTCATTGCGACTGCGGACAAAAAAAATCTCTGTGTGGTTGCAAGTCATCAGAGTTCCATAGATCACGTAGAAAAGGCGGCAATGTTGGTTGGAACTTAGTGTGAGTTATGAGAGCAAGGAATGAAACCAACAAAGGGTTGCAGTATCAAAGGTGTTATTATTATGGACCACAACAACATATTATTCCAAAATAAGGGAGAAATCGATGCAAAGGCTAAACTCTGAGGTTTAACGTCCACATACTCAGCAATACAAGGATGATGTAGGTCACGAAATTTGGTAAATAAAAGTGTTACACAAATCGAAATATGAATTTACAACCAATTAAGATTAGGATCAGGAAAGGTATAAATTGCCATGTAAATATAACATCATCAATATATATATATATCGGTATAAAATACAATTTCTGTGGAAAAATGTTCATTGATGTACTTACTCAGAAATGAATTATAATAATTTGGCCAGTGTTGTGCAAGTAATAATTCAAAAACATACATAAGAAAGTACAGTAATATACAGTGATACTATCTAAGGTTATATATATATATATATATATATATATATATATATATATATATATATATATATATATATATATATATATATATATATATATATATATATATATATATATATATTTATTTATTCCTCTTCTTAAGCTCATAATTTTAGAGTCTCACAAACTCTATATCATAAAATCAATGAAAACTGTTAAATCATCTAAGGATACAAAAAACTGAGAATATAACAAGTTTCTACAGTTTCCTACAAGCCCCAATACATCATCAAGTAAACAGGACAAAACTAAAATCAGTGAAAAGAGGGTAATATCTAAGAAACAAAACAAGAAAAAAATACACAATTCAGACCTTCATATGAAGGTATATAATAGATAAGCAGAAATAAAACTTCAGTCAGTACTGAAATAATTACAGTATAAAGCACAAGGCAGATACATAGCACTTACAGAGGAGACAATGCCACCATTATTGAGTTTATCATGAAAAATATTATTTTTACCAATTTTCTGCGTCACATTGATCCCCTTAATGGGAGTGGACACAGACAGGATGGAGCCATAGGGGAATTAAGGCTGGATGCCCTTCCTAGCACACCGCAGTGGGACCAAACATGGGTCTGTCACTTCTTGAGTTCAGTGTTCTAGCCAGTGATGCTGGTAAATATTAGATAAGGTGCTTAGGAGAATAAAGATGCTGATAATTGTGTCTCCAAAATGAAAACTTGAATTTTTATTGGCTTGGAATGAAATACTGTATGTATGAAGAAAATCCAGACTATGGCAATAGGAAAATTGAAAGATAATTTAAGCAATCTTGAAGGATGTACCGAGATCTATATAAAGGTGTGACACACAAACTGTATACAAAAAGGTAGACTTTTCCGCCTATTCAACTTAGCCCTAGCCACACATGCGGACGAAGGGATTCCATCAAATATATAAGAGCCATACTTCCCGGTTGGAATAGACAAGGCTCCTATACAACTTTTACCATCTGGAGAATACACAAGCATGGCTCCCGGGAGTAAATGGCTCCCGGGAGTAATTTCTAAATTTTTTCGAAGAAAATGTTTTCCCCGATGGTTTGTCTTCTTAACTATCTAACACTTCAATATTTTCAATATCCTACATTACAACCATTATCAAAAATATACTGATGACTTGGGTGGATATGCTTAGAACCTAAAATAAGTGAAAAAGCAATGGTCTCACAGCTTTCTCTTGTTGCAAAACATTAATAAAATACCTTATTATATATTATTCTTGTATGTCATCACTTTTACGGCATCAGAAACTCCAAAAGATTTTTATTATGTCTCCTATTTTGATAATAAACAGTTCTTGACTTGTTTCTTGTTTTTTTATCATTATATTTGCAGTAAACTCAACGCAGGCATCACTGTCTCCTTTGCAAGTGCATAAATAAATATCAATAAGAAAACTATTAATAAAATTAAAGAACAGAGATTAATCATGGATTGCACATAAAAGCAAAAAGAATTACGGCAGGTGTAAAAGGCTCAACAGATCTGATTTGACCCATCTTCTTTTATATCTTCACTACAATGATCAAAAAATCAACTTAGGCATACCATAGTTGAGGCATTAATATATACTTCTATAATACATTTACTAAATACCTTCATTGCAGAGGCAATTACCAACACATGCCTGGGTGTGGTAGGAGGCAACTAAAAGGGATATCTCTGGCAATGAGGGGTGAGAATTCCTCCTTCTCAATCCCTGTATGTCATAAGTGGAGCTAATAAGATAGGAAAGCAGAAATCTGAATATCTTGTAAAGAAAAGTAACCCCATGGTACCTCTAGGGTTATGCGTATATACATGGCCACCGCGGCCGAGCGGTAAAGCTTGAGACTCTGATTTGTTAGGTCGAGGGTTTACGGCCTGCCACAGTCTGAGGTTAGAAAGGGCATTCACTCAAGGTAATGGTCAAACTTGCCAAAACCAATGTCCTCAGCAAGGAGACACCGTCCTAGCCCTTAACAGAAAAGGGAGTGTGATATAAAACCGATCACATAGCAAATTACCTCATCTCACCTAACTGAACCAAATCCAACCTAACCTAACCATTTACGAGGTTATTTAACTTTACACAGGGTTGTAAGGGTTACTCCTCTACGAAAACCCAATAATTATTCTATTATTAGGACAATATTTCCATTAAGAAACTTAATACCTGAAGTATTTGAGGCTCTTGCTAAATACAGTATACTTGGCCAGTATTTAGCCTATTCAGCCCCTAGTTTAGACCACAATTGCTTGAAACAAGATTTTATCATTAGGACCATAGCCCAGCCTTGTATTTTCTTAAATCCTTTAAATACTAAGGCCGCTTTCACACCAAAGTGGCACGTCGCACGTGGCATGCCCCGTGGCACGCCAACTGAAAACGAACATCCGAAAACATAGGAAACCTTTCACACAGAAGTGGCGTGACACGTCCCATGTGCGACTTTTGTGAAAAGCGACCAAACCCAGTACATAACTAAAACAATCAAATCTTCAACTCTTCTACCAAGCATCTGTAATATAAGTTACCTGACTGATAAAGGCATTTTATGTTGAACTTTCCATTCTGTATTTTCCACAAACTTTCATTTAATTCTGCATTAAAATGAACTCAACAAATTAAAAAAGTCACCTAATTTATATATTTTAACATTTAAAAAAAAAATACATCTCTTGCTTCATAGCACTTAAACCAGCATATCTTTAACATCTGAAAATATGTCTGTACATGAATAATAATAATAATAATAATAATAATAATAATAATAATAATAATAATAATAATAATAATAATAATAGGCAATACCACTTCTTTACCAAGACTTACATGAGATGTGTGTAGCCATTCTACAGGCAGATCATGCATGCACCAAATCATATTTACTTAATTATGATAAAGCTGTCAATTTACATATAAAAAATAATGCAGTTATTAGCATAAGGAAGTGAAATGCTAAATTAAATGGATCTACAGTGTAAGAGCACGTATATGACTCCATTAGTGTTTGCAAAAGACACAGAGAGTCTTCAATCTGTGCAATGATAAAAGTATCATCATCAGTTTTATTCGACATGTCCGCACGTGCTATGGTGAAGAAGCAGTTTTATTTGCACGTCCTTGTACAAAGCTAATGTATAAAAATAACTAAAATATGAAAATGAGCTGAAAATGAAAGATTTTGTGACTGCTTGCCTACCAGTACAGCTGTTCTACTAGCCGCTATGTGAACAAAAACGTGTTGATATCAAAATAAAATTCGGTTGGGTCATTCAGAGTGCAGGACTATGCACCTCGTGATGTGTCGTCTGTTAAGTGGCTCTGGGCAAGAAGAAGCTATTTGCCCGACTGGGTGAATGGTACTCCAAGCAGCGCTACTTTCACCACTACCTTTTAATGTTTGTTATTGTTGGTTCTTGAAGGATCACCAATGCCGGCCACCAGGCACCAAGACCTGGGCCTGATGTCGGATGTCTCCTTCACTCCAAGACTTGGTAAGATATTTCAATTCCATCTCACAATTTTACTCTCTTCATATTATTTGAACTTCAAACATATGTGCACTACGTAATCTTACAAAGCCTGGAGAACCTAGCTATATAACTTCCTACAAAAGCTATCTATGAAAATGGTTAGGAATTTTTTCATTACCTCTGGGTTGAGACTCGCAAATGGGAAATTTGTAAAAGCTTCGGCCGATTTCCATAATGCCGGAAACACGGAACATAACTGAAAATAAAAGACCCAACAACAAATGATAAGAGTGGTACAGTCACCTCAAAGGCTAACATGTGGGGTTGAGAAGGCCTCAGCAAAAAACTCCACCCAGCAACTATACCATCACCAACTACCATTACCATCCTCCACACTCATTTAACGCCTTACCTTTATTTTTTGGGTGATGCTTTTAATACTTGTATAATTTAACTGAGCATAAACACAGCTCTTGGTGAGACACAGGGCTCACAGACTGACAGGCCTATGAAGAGTGGCACCAGTTATGCAGATGGCACAGAGGGAGTTTGTAAGTATAAGAGAGAGCATGCTGAGTAAGTATCAATGCATACCAGAACCTGGTAGATGATGGCTTGTCCTTCTCTTCTGTCTAGACAAAATCAGTGACTATGGACATATACTACATACAAGTGTTCCCCTAATTTACCGACGATATAAAGGTATAAAAAGGCTTCATCAAATTATGAAAGCAGATTACCTTACATCAGTTTTGCAGTTATAGAGTAAGTAGTGACTTAAAATATATATGTGCAGCATAACACTCTAAAACAGAGCTAAATACATGGTGAAGGACCCCAACTCCAGGCTGTCTGGAGTCAGAAGTCATGAATATCCAATAAGAAACAGCTATAAGAACATATTAATTTAGGGACAGGCACCTCACAAGACACGTGTGCAGACCTGCCTTGCTGAATACAGAAGGAGAGTGTCGGTTGTAAAAAGCCAAAACTGGCAGTTCCTTCACACACTTAACATCATTCAGGTCAGTGAGAAAAATTTGAAATAGTTTATCACTCATTTTTGTCGCCAAAATAATATAATTTTTTTTTATGTTGAAGTGAGGAAGAAATCTACCAGTTAGCTTCTCACAAGTAGAACGAACTTACCATGGAGTTTTTGTTGCTCTGGCATAAGAAACAAGAAGTGGTGTCGTACAAGTGAGAATATGAATGGCCAATGCCCGAGGCGTCTCCATCCTGGGTATGTAGGAGGGGAGGAAGGGAGTTGGTGAGCAAAAGTGACGCTTGTGAAGCCAAGGGACTCTCAGTGATTAATACATGGTGCAGTCATTCTTACTTTATACTTCCCTTTCCAAAGGTACTTCTGTACTTTTATAGTCACTGGTATATTGTACATGGTTAGCTAGATAAAAGCATTTAAGTTTTAAAAGGCATCACAATTCTCAGGGAAGAGATAGTATATTATATAGTCTCGAGAAGGTCTTGAAAATTCTAAAATACAAGAGGTTACACTTATTATATTTTCATGTTACTCAAAATGTCAATATCCATTTATAAGGGCATGTTACAAATTTGGTTATGGATACTGCTCTAAATATGGATCACAAAACAGTGAACGAAGGCAAAAAGTTAAACTTCTGAAAGAGAGGGATACTTTCCATCAAGAAGCGATGAAAATAAAAATCCTTTCAACTCCATAATTCAAGTTAATCAGAGCTAACCGCATGAAAAAAAAGCATCACTATTTTTCACACATTGACATGTCCAAAGCATGGAGCTCCCTATTTATGTCTACCTGGCCAAGTGCTGGTTTTAATATACATTTAAGAAGCGAATAAGCAAGGTCAATGCAGCATTCCATGCCCACTCAAGGACCCTTCGGGAAACACAAATTTCAACAAAAGACTCTACATATAATTAATATTTTGAAGCTGCGTTACAAAAGCACTTCATATGTAAGTAATGCAAACAGTACACTAAACACTGTTGGGCCAAACATTCGTGTTTCTAAGAAGATTTATTTGTTAGATATATACTCATACTTGAACAAAGAGTTTTCATCTAATCTCGTCTTTCAAGGGTGTGATAAATGTTGAAAAAATCACAAAGAATTACAAATGAACGATGGAAAACATAAGATATTGCACATAAAGGAACCCAAACCAAAGTATATTAAAAATGAAAGCAACTTCTTCAGTTACAAACATTAATAATGTTGCAATGCAAAGATATGAAGTGAGAATCCTGCCTCTCTCTTATAATTACATATGGTATTTATCAATACCCAGGTAAGGATGTCTATCTGAAAGCACCTGCATAGAATTTCTACGCGGGTTCAGTTTGTTAAATGAATTGAAGCATTCTTCTTAACTAAATCTTCACTCCATGAAGTATAACCTCAAATATGGAGAATGACATACTCTCCAAGAAGCCTCCAGTTCATGATAAGTAATCTCAAATATTTAAAGCTGTTTACAACCACATGCGCCAACAACACAACACACACTCCCTGAGAGCTCTTTGGGAAAGCTCTGGATCAGCAGTGACATTTCTTAGGGACTGTTGGGCCAAGCAACTTAGAGAGCAACAATACTTATGAGAACACTTATAATCTCTAGAGAGAAACATCAAGTATTTATATTGAAGTCCCTACGAATTTAATCTTCAGTCCAGGAAGAGTAATTCGAGCAATTACACTCAGGCTTCTGGCAAAAAATCTTCAATCAATAAGGCTTCACCTAAAGTATTAAGAAAGGACTACTGAATTATCTTCTAACAAAGTCTACAGTCCATTCAGAGTAACCTCAAGTATGTAGGACTTACTAAAGTACCTTTCAAAATGTCTTCAGCCTACAACAAACATTCTAAAGTAAGTAGAAAGACAGGACCAGAAAAAACTTCCAAATATAAAAGGGATTCACTCCGAGAAGTTTGACCTAAATGGCTTTGAAGGTTTACCTTTAAAAAAACTTCAGGATAATATGCATAAAGTTAAGTGATTAGAGGGTATACTTAAACATAAATTCCCCCTGAGGGAGGGGGGTAAAAATTACTTCCTCCATGTTCCCCTGCGCGTCGTAAAAGTCGACTAAATGGGGCGGAGCGAGGTAAATGGGAATCTCCTCCTCTGTATTTACTTCCCACAAAAAGTCTAAGTATTTTCTTCGACTCTGCCACCCCCTTATAAGGGGAAATATGGCCTTGGTATATGGATGGACTCAAACATAAATATGCAGATCATGAATGTGTCCTAGTGTGATGATCCAATCTAGAAAGTGAAGACTTTAATATTTAAGTCAGATTTATTGAAGCAACATTAATAAACGGTCATCCGTTTTTTGAAATATAAACTATTGTATAAAGATAGTTTACTGAGAAAACATCCCAAATAGCCTCCAGTCTATGAAGTGTAACCTCGAGTATTTCAGAAGGTTTTACTGAAGCATTAAATTGGTCATCAAAGCTACTTATTCTTGAATGCAATCTAAAGATTACTTAAGACTAGGGATTTATAGCCAAGAGTACAGTAAAAACAAGGAAAAGACTCTGAAGAAATAAAAAATATGGTGACAAATCATTTGAAATGGGTTTGGTACATTTCGGTACAGCCATTTTGACGAAAGCTGTTTGGGCACTAAACCATTTTTGGCGATAACCTATCTGGCGACGGACATTGTGGCATTAAATAGATTTTTATATTTTGAAAACCTTACCTAACTTGACTTAACCTAACTATCTTTACAAAAGAAGTGGTGCCAAAACGTCAGAGCCCAAACAGCATAGCCCAAATGTCCCATTCCCACTTAAAGATGATATCTTTAGGTCGTTGCTTTAGTTTTACGAGTATAAATATCAATAAAAAAGGAAGGACCTGTAAGATATGAAGACTGTATATTCATTTACAGAAAATTCATGTACTGTATATTAAACAAGTATTTTTAAATTTTTTGTTTACATTTTTTATTAAAAAAATTACCTCTAAAGCACACAACTGAAGAAAATAATTTAAATTTTCTATTGAGAGAAAGAACTTTTCTAACAAAAGACTGCAAAACTGCAATATCTAAGTCAAATTAAAACTGGCAAGACTTAGCATTAGTGAAAAAATTTACCTTAAATACAACATGCTGTTCCCAAAAGACTAGATACAAGCAATATGCTTTAGTTCAGCGTCTACATTAGCATAATATATGTGAAAAATCTATCAGCATAAAGGCAGGTAATAAAGAAAGCAAAAAACAGGCATCTAAATTCGAAACTCATTCGACTCTCCAACCATCACACTGAACCGATCATAAAATACTGTTGATTCTATGCCAAGAGCAACCAAAACAAATAAAAAATCTATGTTGTTAGAATATATATATATATATATATATATATATATATATATATATATATATATATATATATATATATATATATATATATATATATATATATATATATATATATATATATATATATATATATATATATATATATATATATATATATATATATATATATATATATATATATATATATATATATATATATATATATGATATTATTTCAGGTTCATTGCCATAAAACAATAAAAATAGTTTTCCATAATGCCAGTGAATAAAGAAATTAAAAACAATGAGTACTGTATTTCTGTTTCTGTAAGAAACTCGAATGATAAATTCCTATCCGAATGATAAATTCCTAATACTAAAAGTATTTCTAATTTCTAATTCATGACAGGTATACAGTATAACATCCCTCTATAATTATTCTTCAAGGAAATCTCTCTTAGCTAACTCAATATGCATCATCCAGGCAAGGTATGGGTTCCTTAAGGTACCATTTATGATATATCCACATGAGCTGGTAAGGGATAACATATGATGGATAATGTCAATAATATGCCATTCTTTTGAATCACTTGGTGAATGTTGTGCTTGTACATCTTCATAAGAAAATGAGACATTATTTTTGACTAAGATTATTAACTATCACACGTTGAATCTGTATCACAAAGTAACTACAGTACAGTATTCCTAAATTGTGTAGAAACATTAAATTTGGTTTTATCTATATTTCCTTTCATAATCTGAGTATAAATAATTGATTTTTTGAGAGACTTCTCAGTTACATGGAATTTTCTCCATGACTGGCATGGAAGATTTGATTAGTATAAACAGAGTGGAAGAGAACGAACGTTAAGGGCATCTAACGGCTTCTAAGTTTTGGTATTGGAGATCTAAATCTTTCCTCTGTTGGAATATACTGATCTACATATATCGCAAAGACATATTGCTCCTGTGATATTACATAATTTCCTATTTATATTGCTTCATTTAAAACAATAAATTTCTATCTGTTGATGTTCATAGCTCATTTTTTTGTGCACGGCAACACTCTTTATGTGTCACTATAAATCCCCATTATGGGGTTGGACACAGCCAGAGTGTACCGGGGTAATTAAGACAAGGTGCCCTTCCTATAGCTCCATGGTGGGCTCGATTTCGGGTCAGTCAACTCCCCAATCGAGTATTCTTACCACCTGGCTATCTTGGTGCCCCATTCTGTGCACTATATTGAAGCCCCAATACCCAGAAATTGTGTATGAGCTCTTCATGAGTTCCTCTAATATAAATCTTGCATATATCAATATTTCTAGAATCAAAATGCTGCTATTAACACGTAACTGCATATGTATGAGTACAGTATAAAATGCTGCAGCTCGGGTGGGGTTGCTTAATCCATAACTGGATCTTCAGCCATATAATTGAAAAGATTGTTGAAGCCTTCCATATCATGAGACTAAGAGGTTAATCTTAAGCTCTTCTGTGGGAGGGTATTTAAATCCCTAGAATTATGATAATCTGAAGCTTCATGGAGAAGTTTTATTAAATACTCTAGAGACAGCTTATTTCTAGACCTATTTCCTGGGCTGACACTACAGTTTAAGTTTGTTACCTAACTCTTACATGATACCATATAAATCTATGTCCTGAGCTATCAGTCTGCATGAAGACATTAGTTCCAAGATTAAAAAGTAAGAGAGATCTTTATATGTTTAACTGTCAAAAATTTAAAGAGATCTTTAAGTGTTTACCTGTAAAAATTTAAGAGAGATCTCTATATGTTTACCTATCAAAAGTTAAGAGATCTTTATATGTTTACCTATCAAAAGTTAAGAGATCTTTATATGTTTACCTGTCAAAAATAGAAAGACATCTTTATATGTTTACCTGTCAAAAGTTTAAAGAGATTTTTATGTTTACCTGTCAAAATTAAGAGAGATTTTTATGTGTATCTATAAAAAATTAAGAGAGGTCTTTTCATGTTTACCTGTTAAAAATTAAGAGATATTTTAATATGCTTGCCAGCTGTAAGGGGCATGGGACCTTCATACCCTCTGACAATATTCTAATTTATGAGTTTTTCCTAAATATATAAACAAATGTGATATTGATATTATTCTCAACACTTGATAAATAATAAACACTGTATATGTGAGAAATTAAGGGGAAATATTTGTTAAGGGATCATGACGATGTTTTTTCCTATCTAAGAAAGAAGCAAATTACACAACCTATTTTTTTTATCTAGAAAAGAATCATATTCCTAATATTTTTCCTATCTAGAAAAGAATCAAATTACACAGCCAAAGTCTCAGTACTATATAGAACAAATACAGAGATAAAGTATCAAAAACAGTCACATAAAAATCGGGGGTAGAAATTAAGAGGCTTTGTGCTAAACTGCTCGAAATTTTGTGGCAAAATAAGTACACGAAATGAAGGATAACTAGAAAGAAATACTGTATAAGAAATATGATAACTAAAAAAGATATAACATCTAATTAGAGTAGGGTTCACTGCATCCAATATTGAAAACATTTATATATAAGACATTTTAATGGGTCAAACTCATACAAGATTTAATATGTATTCCTTTAAATGATTGTGATAAGGTGATACAATATACAACATGTATAAGAGAGTTAGAAGAATGAAGGAAACATTCTTATATTGAATCTCAAAGGAAGGAAGGCTTAAATATGCTTTTGAATATTGTGTATGTACACAATGACGGACGAATACTATTACGGATGAAAAGCTTTTTTAAACTCAGGAAAATTTATTCGTGTAAAGAATGCAAGAAAAAAAAATGCAAAGATGATCATAAAATGTAAAGATGACTAAAATTGTTTAAACAAACAAAACCCTTGAGTAAAACTGATTATGCCAAATAAGATTTTTTGATCACAAACTTTTCCTACAATAGCAGTGGGGAATTCTCAGAAAAATAAAATGAAGAAAGTATTTTCATATGATACGTTGAATAAAAGAGGTCAAACAAAGTATTTTAGAGGAAGCAAAATCCAAATGAAAAACTAAATACAGGGGTACTGTGTAATTACATGATTGCTGTGATATCTACATTAAACTGAAGTAAAACAAAAAATGAAAATTTCAATATACAGTATGTAGTAATATGTACTTATGGCACAATTGGCTAAAATCTGTGCTTGTGGCACTGTGCTAATTCTATCACTAATGCACTAGGAGTACATATTATCCTTTAGGTAAAAAAAAGTAAAGAAATATTTAAATACACATTCACATACCATATAAAGTTGTTTTCATAAGTAAAATAAATAAATATGCGCTGATGTCTCTGTGTAAGAAAATAATTTCAAATGTGATGTAAGTAAATATAAAAAAGTTACTGATAATGATGAGGTCTAAATCTGGGGGAACTTGGAAAGATACTGTCTAAAGCTGGGGGAACTTGTGAAGATACTGAGTAAATCTGGGAACATGGTAAAGATATTGTCTAAATCAAGGGGAACTGGTAAAGATATCATCTAAATCTGGGGGAACTGGTACAGATAGTTTTTAAATCTGGGGGACTGGTAGATATTGTCTAAATCTGGGAGGACTGCTAAAGATATTGTCTTAATCTGGGGGACTGGTAAAGATATTATCTAAATCTGTGGGAACTGGTAAAGATATTTTCTAAAACTGGGGGAAACTAGGTGATGGGGAACATTTATAAATATTATTTTGCTGGAAATTATTATAACAGTAGAATTTCACTGATGAATAAAAGTTAGAATATCTGAAAACAAACAACAACAAAAAAAAAGCAAAAACTTAAACACAGAAAATAGTTTATTGGGAGCATTTAAAATATTCCTAGTGATAATCATTATTGAATTAGAAAGTAAAAAAGGAGAATAAGATTTAAAATAGAAAATAAAAATATTATAAAATAAGCTAAGAGCAACACGAAAGGTGTGACTGATACAATTATGGGCTAAATTTGGAAGTTACTTGGGGGAGGGGGAAGGGAACAGTTAAATAGACATTCCTAATTCGTCTTGTAGAGGTGGATGTCTGCAAGCTACGAAAGCAGAGATAGAGCTGTGTTTACATTATCCTTTTCATAATGTTTAACTCTAAGTCTGACTACTTGTTCATATGCATAAAATTGTTTGAAAAAAAAGTGTAACTTACTGTTTAATTCATAGAATGTCTTACCTCACAAATGCACACACACCACCACCACCACAACAATGCACTCAATATACGTAAAACGCTCACAAAAGCGTGCATCCATACATACATACTTATCAACACTTCTGCATAAATTATAAATAGCATATATTATTAAAACATTATATGGGCAGAAAGCCATGCATCTCAATACTGAGAAGAATTCACTGTGTTTCTAATTTTCTCAATGATGAAACTTTACGAGACGTATGAATGACGATATTTATCTCTTAATTACTGTACTTTAAGTACCGATATAATTAAGAGTATATTTAACGTTAAAATAAAGTATTTAGAGAATTACATCTCTACAATAATGTTTTTAAAGTGTAATTATTACTAAGAGCTTTGAGTACAAAGTCCCTTTATCAAAATATTTAAGGTATAAAAGTACTTAAATGTACAAATTCCCTTTGATTAAGTATGTTCAAAATTCCCGAAAATAAAATAGCAAAATACCAATAAAAGTCTTCAACAAAAACTCCTATATATTGTTATTTCAATAGAATAATGATTATTATACTTATTTCGAAAATAAATTTTATATCTATAAACTTTTGATGATTTCTGGATGATTGCCAAATGCAAAACACAGTTTTCCTTCCAGTCAATATTGCTTTGAACTTCATTCAATAGCCGATGGATATAAAAAAGAGAACATTTCATTCTGCATCAAGAACAAAGACAATATTATATATCAATATGAAAAAAAAATCCTAAAAACGATATCACAATATATCCAAAGCCAACCTTTGTAGCCATTTATGAGCAGGTCAGATAGAGTTGAACTGAGATTCATAATTTTTTCAATAATTCTAATCAAAACCAAATTGATTTTTTCTGTAATGGTATACTGTGTTACTAGCACTTACAAAAACATTTGAATGAGATATTTTTATGGCATCAGTAATGGTCAACTTTATCTGTCCTCATGAAGCAGGCATAGCTGCAAGTATGAGTAAAGAAAGAAATAAACTACAAAAGTTATATACATACGTTGTTACCGGGCTCCATGTTGCTGGTATCGATGGTCCTGTACATGCCAATGGGAATTTCGCAAGTTGTTGAACAGAGTTTCTGGTAGAGGCGACCATACGTTCTGATCCACAAATCCTGTTTACCAATTTTCATCTGGGGAGTGACAAGAAAGAGAAGTTGATATACTGTAAATGAAAGGCTCTCAAGAATTCTCTATGGGGCTATCCTACATTATACATTAAATGTAAACATCCCTACAGTTTCCAGGGGACCACAGTAGCCGAATGGTTAAAATACTTGTCTGGGGAGTTGACAGCCCCATGATCGAACTTAGCGTGGGGAGCTAGGTATGGCATCCACCCGCACTTTCCTGGCCACACTTTGCTTTTCTCATCTCCATTATGGGGACCATTAATCCTCATTATGGAATGGACACAGACAGACTGGAGCTGGAGGTTTAAGGTTGGATGCTCTTCCTAACGCCCCGCAGTAGGCTCGATCGCAGGTCTGTCATCTCCCAAATTGAGTATTCTAACCATTATGCTACCGCAATCAACACAATAACAACAGAGTTAATATTTCAAAATTTTACTTGTCACTTTATACTTAAGTTCAAAACATTACATGAGCTCCAGCGTTATACATACTGATGTGAGAAAGCCAGATCCAGGGGCTTGATCTACACCCAGGAGTAACCGGACGAAGGTAATGAGGTAGTCCTTGACAAATGCTTGGTACAGAAGAGTATCAAGCATACTCGCAGAAAAGACACTTCCAGCAGCAAAGGGCAGTCGGAACATGTAGGATATATGAGATCCTCGTTCTTTCTCTCTCTGTAGAAAGGAAGATCATATAATCAAACTTTTATCATTAAAGGAGTTAGGGACTTTAACAATTGTATTTTGGGGGAACATTAAAATTACACATCTAAACTATACAGCACACTTATGTCACTGGTTGCTAAGTTAAATTTATATTCTAAAAAAATTTAAATGATTAACACTGAGTGCCATTTCTATAATTGAAAGCAAAGAGTTTTCTTGATATGGAAATAAAAATTGAAAGTAATACCTATACTTTTTTTACACAAAATTAAGACTATATGGAGATGTCAGCCATCTGTCTAAGAGAGGTAAGTGAAATGCACTGTCTACAATCTCTTTTGGCCAATTCTTGCATATAAATCTTTAGGTTTAACAAATATGAGCATATTACTTAATCAATATATGGCAGGAAATAAATGCCCATAAGGTTAAATTCATATTTAATACAATGCTAAGTCAGGGATATATGAAATACTTTACAGAAATAAATTTCAGAAGATTCTTTGGAAATTTGGAAGTATAAATATCTTTAGCTTGCAGTTTATAAGATATACGAATATATTCCTATATAACCTGAAAAACTTTTGAATGACAAAAATCCCCAATATATGTACTGTAGCGTACAATTAATAAAATCAAAGGTATTCCTTATTTATAATTATTACTTCTATCACAGATAGTATCATCCTCTCTCTGAACACGACAATGTGTACTGTTTATTAATCTATGTGAAAAATATAAGATCTCCAAATTCCATTACTATTAAGGCGACCAAAATGAAATTTAATAAAGTTATTGGAATACAAAAGCAATATAAAAACCATATGCAGCTTCCTTAGTATCAACTTAGTGCATGATTTTTTGGGGTTCATGATAAAACAACTAATCAATACCAATTGTAACATTATTTGTAAGGAAGAATTATTTAGGTGTGAATTTTGTTATAATATACCATGAAAACAACTAAAGGTATTGATAAAGCAATGATAAAGGCACCAAATAAGCATGTAGTTGCCAGTTAGATATAATGAGTATTGCATATTCATATGAATTTCCAATATGAAGACATGAGACATTGTCAAGGTAAAAACTGCAGCCAAACGTAAGACTGAAGAACTGCTGTAGTGGCAATATTATACTTTTATCAGTGGTAACACAGATATTTAAGCATTTACTTTATCGCTTTACAAACATCAAAGAGAGAGAGAGCTTTCGATCCTTACATATATAAGAAGACCGGATGACAACAGGATAACCTGGTTGGAAAGCCGTTTTGATAACATTCTTTAGAAAGCTTTGATCTTTTATATCTATTTATGGTTTATGACTTTACTGCAAGATGAGTTTTGCATCCAAATATATACCTCAGAAATCTCAAAATATGAATTAATAAGATAAGGAACCACTGGTCCTTAAACTTAAGACTACAATTTTTAAGATTGTCGACAAATCATGTTTGAGTGTCCGGGAGCGGGACTGGGGGAGCACTCATCACTGCATGGGCATTTAGGGGACCTTTTCAGACCTATTTCTCAGCCCGGCCTCTGACCACCCTAATGGAATCTGGAGTTTGTACACAGAAGATTCTGGTACTTCATTCAGTACATTTGAGGCAGAGTCAGGATGATGCAACTGATCATAAAATATACTGAAATTTTGGAATGCACTTAAAAGTATACAATACATTAATGCAATGAAAATATAAAACAGATGCTGTATATTTACGCAATCAATAGAGGATGCAATGTGCAAAGACAACCATGCAATAAATTGTATTAACTGACTTATCTGCTACTCTTACAAAAATATATTACTATAATGCAATTGAAACAATCACTAATTATCCCTAGAAGTCTTGAAAGTATATTACATTACATAAGACATTACTAGAAATATAATATATAAAGGTACTATTTATGCCTTCAAATCTTGTTGTACATAAGATATTAATAAAAATATAATTTATAAAAGAGTACATTTATCCCTCGACACCTTGCCATAATACTGCATTTCAAAAGATATTAATATAAATATTATAATTCATAAAAGTAGCAGACAGCATGCAAATCTTTCCGTGAACTCTAAGATATCAAATACAGTCCATGGCCGACAAAGACTCCTTTGATATATAGTATCAAGAGAATAAATGAAGGGAAAATAACACCACTACTTCAACGTATCTGAGCGTACTCGAGAAACTCAACGACACTTGTTCGTGGAAAAAAATAAAAGATTGAGGTTTCATTGAAGTCTTCGAGACTAAAGTGAACCTCTATTGCATATATTCGATCTCTGAATAATATTTTTTCTGGAAATAAAAATCTTTATACTCTCCTTGATTAAGTCAAAAGTTATTAAATTAAACTGAGCACCCCTTGTTTTAAAAGTTCTGCCATCGTATTGTTAATGATATGAAGAGTGTCATGAGCCACACGAGAACAATCTTTCAAGAGTAAAATCTCTTTTAACTCAATGCCTGTAAAAGATTTATAATAAAGTAAAAATTCAATGAAAAATTATTAACTGACATCTTAATTGTAGTTCAGATATAAAAATTTTACTTCTTGAAAAGTCGAGCTGTGACAATTTAACAATTTTCAGGCGAGGTTAAGGTTAAACAGTGCTCATGCTGGTATAAGAGATGTGAAAAGACCTATTGAGAACAGGTAGCAAGGTAAAAAGGCAAGGAAAAAGGTAACAAGGTAAAAAGGCAAGGAAAAAAGGTCTCCTCCTTTCACTAGAAAGATATAATTTTATACTTTATAGAAGGATATAATGAAATATTTAATATCAAACATTACAAAAAAAAAAGGGAAGTGTTGAGTGTACCATTCTAAATCTCACAGAATATAACAGTTTACAAAAATAGAGAGAGAGGGCGAGTCAGAAAACTGAATTAATTTATATAATATTCCAAAAAAACATTGTATTGTCACTCTAGAGCTCGCCGACCAAGCATCAAGCAGACCGCTGGGATGCAGCAAGCCTCAGGGGGTGTTAACTGTTTTATGTATATATAAAAGCTAAACTTCACAAAGTGAGAAATCAGGGAGCGCTGTGCACTGTGGCCTGAGCAGGCCAGAACTGTCATAAATACAGTCCCAATAGACCACACTGTGAGAGAGGGATGTGCTTTGACACCAACACCTCTGAGGTGCGAATCCGTGATTCCTCAAAGAGAAAAAGCCAAGAAAATCCGAAAATTCAGTAAGCGTCGTGGGGACTGTGAAAAGTCACAGCGTGAAGGTTACCCTCTCCAGCTGATTAATAACTTCAGAGTAGTATATGGGTCGCTGCGGCTGAGGACGCCGCCTGAAGGAACGTGACCTGGACCTGCGTGATGGGGGCCGGCCACTCAAGCCCTGAGGCTGCTTACCCTGCAGGTTACACAGCACCTGTCAGACACCTACACTCACTGTCATCGCATTCCCCCAACACCAGCATTCTACACAGTCTTCTCTACATTATTTCAAACGTAATCTCGTATCCTTTTCACGGCAAACAATTAATATCTACTCATAATTTGCTATGGACATGCATGAGCCACATGGGATAACACAAATCTTATTATAGAAAAACTTCTGACTCAATAAAGCTGTCAACCTGAAAGCTGATGTTAATGGGCTAGTAAACATTCACAAAATGTTTGATATTAGACAGATAATATTATCTTATTGCAGATGGACCAAGTAAATAAAATCCAGCAGTTTAACAGCCAGACGGGTTGTTCACTGCACATCAAAAACTTAAAATTGATAGTTTTATGTGACAGACTTTTCGAAATGGACATATCTGCTTCACCAAATGACCATGACGGAAATTATCAGATAATCCACACAATGTAAATAAATATGGATAAGTAAATTAAAGAATTAAAAAAACACGTAAGAACAATGGTGATGAATGAAAACTTCACGAGAAATAATTGTACATACTAAGTGATGTATTCTTTCTTTGTTTTTAAACTTTTGCCGTATTCCACCTGGGTTAACAAGGTGGTATATAAAGAGTATAGTCATTTGGATCAAAATTCCTACAACCTAAGCTTGTAAATATTAAAAAATTACGTTGGGAAGTTACAATCAGGTATACCCAAGAAGCCATCCACTACACTCACCTAAGCTTTTTGAAGTATACAATCTCTATGCATACTTCATGTTGATATTTTTTAAAATCAAAGTAAAATTACAGGTAGACGAAGAGGTACAATACTTTTCATACAATCTTCATATCCCCTGATTGATCATTAGCATTAATTATGATACTACGATTTTGATAATTAGCTGTAAAAATAAACTCTATTATATGCAGTACTGGATATGAAAAGTTATATGATCAAGTTGAATCAGAAATGTCTGAGTTTAAATAGGTAATTAACAGCTAACCTGATCGATCCTTAGGGTTAATTATACTAGATTAATAATGCATAGCCAAAAAAGCAATATCAATTATGTGTATATGTATATATTGCTGAGTGATATCTTTTAATATCTTTAACTTGTATACTCTTGAAGTTGTTACTTTACTTCCATATAAAAAAAACTACTTTAGGAGAATCAGGGGAGATGCAAACTCCTGTATTCCTATGTAAGAATGCTGGATACCAACACCTAAAAATTTCAATAAACAAAAAATTATCTAATTTTATGCTTTCGAGAAGTTTTCAATTCAAACTTCATCATATATATATTACATCATATTCAAAATATCAGTCCATCAGTCAGAAGAAAACGAAATAAAAGGAACGAATACATCTGTGATCCAAGGTTTTCTGAAAATTAAATGTATAAAAAACTCAAAAAGTATGACAATGACTCGAAAAAATACATACCTAAGCAACATACAAGAAATTAATAGCAATGGTTGCTAATTGTGTTAATGTAATAAAAACGTACAACTTTTATGTCCACCTCTGTTGCCCTCAAAACTTGCTTCAATAATATTAGACAGCTTTATTATGATTACCAAATCTAAAGCTTTAAACTTTAAAGGCCAACTGACTATTAAAGGTCTGTCTTTCATTTCCTGAATAACCCAGTTTTCACACAAAAACTTCCCTAAATTCTCCTTGAAGGAGGAAACCTTGGCAGAAAGTAGTAAGCCATAGGCTTATCTTGCTGTTAATAACTGATGACTATAGGGGGGAGGATGCATTACAAGAACACACAGTAAGATATAAAAAAAAAAACACATGGCTAAGAGACATGTATACTCATGCATCCTGGCCCATGAGCTGAGGTGTAGTAGAGGGGGGCACAAGGATACACTAATGATGATGATCCTGCAGGGCACATGTCAAGGGCTAAGAATATGACTCTCGATGCCTTTCATATCAATGCACTCTACTATTTTGGACTTCATGTTTACCATGTAATATTACATTCCAATCGGACGTTTTCGTTACGGACATTAGTTCCCAAATGATTTAAAGTTTTCCATTCATTTATAGACAAATGTATGCTCTGAATGTGTGAATGTTAAGTGGGCGATATTGGAAATACATTACATACAAGTATTGGAACATAATTAATAAATGGTAAGACACATTGAAAAGGGTAAACCTTCAATGAACACTTACTACACATTATCTGAACACATGTCAGAACAATGATTAGCTACGTATAAAAACAACTGATGCTTGAAGGTCTATCCTCTACTGAAATTAACTTCTAGGTCCAGACTAGAAGGCATTGGTCAAAAAATTAATATCTAGAAAATAGTAAGTTACTCTAGCAGATCTAAAACGTGAGGCATCATAACAGCCACTATGACAATGCCCACTGCAAGCAGCGGTAGCAGCAGCAGCAGCTACATATATGACATCAACTAGATAAAATTCCGAGGGAAGGAGCCACATACTGTCATACCCAAGACTTGCTGTTTCTGAGCCCTGTTTCTCCTTCCTCTATCTGGGGAAGTCAGGTCATCATACCCCAACTCAAGTCACACCTGGCCACTAGCCTTATTTGAGTTATACTATCTCCTCCGTTACCTATTATGTGTACCTTGTGTTGAAAGAAGTTTTCATTGATTTTTCTTATGGGGAATAACTTGCAACTAATACTCTAAGAAACAACTGAGGTTCTGTGTAAGTGTAGAAAAGTGACAGTCTCTGCCAAAATAAAAGAGATAGCGTGTATTCTTTTTAAAGGGAAAATCTGAAGTGAAGCAGCTCTTTTAGTGATGATGACGTCAAGCCGATCGTCATCGGCTATATTAACACTGGCCAGCTAATCGTGCCCGGTCTGGGTCAGGTCGACTAAGATGGGTTTGGGGACGACATGGAGACTAGACCAACACATATTAGAGCAACAGCAAGATTGTTACCGGTGATAAAGACTCGTTTATCCGCTCAGGTCCAGCAATATGCTCATGTGGGGAGACTTGTACCTTTTCCATCTTAGACAGATGAAGGGCATAGGTGTCTCGAGCCCGGAACTGCATGAAGCGCATGTTTGAAGACTGCGACAGCTCAGTGATGATCTTAATGTTTGGGAAGAACCTGGGGGAAAAAGAGAGAAACAAATCTGAATGCTTTGGAAAAGCTCTGAAAATAGCCGGAGAAATACTATTATACTCTAGATATAATATAACACTAAAACAATTCATAAGTATTGATATCATTCACACCTATTTCCCAATCAAATTATAGATTACCAAGACCAAAATCTGAAAGATGTTCTAGCAGCAAAGTATGAAATAACATTTAGGTTAACATATTCAACTCAGAATGACTGTTAATTTTCTGTGAAATGTTAGGTGTAGGAGCATAGAAAGCGGTCATAAAAAGGTAAAATATTCACATGTATAGATACGTTAAAGCACTGCAATTTATACATTTTGTATATACTGTGGCAATAAAAACCTCTCAGTTAGCAACACAATGATGTCCATAATTGGGATTAATATATCTTATATAGGCTTAATAGGAATTTTTTCATCTACGAAACATAAGAATTAGACCAATGTAACATTACATAAGGAAGGATATGCAATTGGTGTGGGTTTCAGATATTTGGAAGAAATACCTAACTTGCTGGAGGGGAAGAATAAATTCTCCGTCTTCACCCGCGTGTTGTAAAAGTTGACTAATCGGGACAAAGCAGAAGGACTGGGAATCCAAAGTATTAAATTTGTTACTTTGACTCTTCCTGTCCCTTATAAGGGGTGTATGGTTTTTGTATTAAAATAGGTCTTTTAGACAATCCAAATACACTACCTACTTGAACATAGTTTGGACGGCGACGATAGTATTACAATCCGAGAGAGTATCTTCTTCGGCAGAGTTATTAAGCTCTTTGTTAACCACAACAACGTTCTCTGCCAAGTTTATTCCTGCTCGCAGAAGATCGTCAAGACTGAAAAAGAAAAAGGAATATGTACTGTAATCTCACGTCACAGCCAAGATATCATTAGTGGCTTAAGCAAAGTTGATTCGTTTACAAAACAAAGGTAAAACTCCAGGATTATGAGTAACATTAATCATATTTTTTGCAGGGACCAACAGTAATGCAGTGGTTGAAGCACTCGACTCAGGAACTGACAAACCAGAGTTCGATCCCACACAGGGCATTAGGAAGGGCATCCAGCCTTAAGTCTCCAGCTCCAACCTATCTGCGTCCACCCCCATTCAAATGGGAATTAACAGTGACGGTGGCCAACAACAATCATTTCTTTGCACACAACACAGTAGGGGTATTTGCAATATCTAATGCAATATGTCAATATTAGCATAATTGATAGTTTTATGACTATCTGATAATATGTAAATATATTTGTTCTAGGTGTGTGTGTGTGTGTAGAAAAAGTAAAATAAGAAAAATGCAGTCCACTATCATGTAACATTCCTATAAACTAGCACACAAAGGTTTAATAGTCAAAATCTAGATAACATAAGCGAAGTAACTCCAACTTTCAGTTGGTAGAAATATATTATTTAAAGATATGACTAAACATCTAGCCTTAATTCCCCAGCTCCAACCTCTCTGTGTCCACCCCCTTTCGAATGGGGATAAAAACTAGAAGTACATAAGTAATAATAACGACACATAAAATGACAAACAAGCTAGATATAGCCTTGATAATTTACTTTCTCAACAATATTAAGAAACTCAATTTGCTCTGCTTTATCAACCTATGACTCACCAGTCAATTGAGCCCAACATCCAATAAATGAGCGGAAACCAAGAAATTGCATCCAAAAAGGCCACGTCGGGTCTCCTCTCCAGCAACAAAATGATCGGATTCAGCGACGTCTTTTGCCTAAAATTCACAAATTATATGAGGACACTCAAGTAGATTATTTCTAATATTATCATTTTATCTTTTTTAGCAAAATGTTAATCGAAAACTATAGTATACTTTTATGGTTTTCAAAGAAAATTTAGTACACGAAACACCTATACAACAATAAATATCTAGGAATTCAAGATAGAGTACAAGTTTTTGATGAAACTCGGTTTTGAATGTAGTCTGAGCATCACTTAATATTAGAATAAAACAACAGTACACCAGTTACATGCATAATTTTTTTAGTCACAAAGACTACTTTCATAGAAATATAAAAAAAATGTTCTTGAATAAAAATATCTGAACAATATTATGCACAATGTATTCGGCTCTGCAAATTATTTTGATATATATATATATATATATATATATATATATATATATATATATATATATATATATATATATATATATATATATATATATATATATATATATATATATATATATATATATATATATATATATATATATATATATATATATATATATATATATATAATAGTAATAATAATAATAATGATAATAATAATAATAATAATAATAAACCTCACTTCAACATGGAAAACATGAGCCAAAAGTAATGACATTCTGTTTCAATTCTATTGATAATATTTTCCATACACGATGTATAAAAATATATTGTGATTGAAATTACGTCACGGCATACTAAATTAACACACCTGACACAAATTAATAAAATAAATCGTGACTGAAATGTAACAAAAACAGGTAAATGTGAGACTAATCTAATTGTCTTACAGTTATACTCACCATAATAATTTAATTAGCTTACCTAAAATGAGCTCTTAGAGGTATGACAAAGTTGTATATACCATTACTGGCAAAGTCTGCGGCTAAAATGACGGCACGATTCTGCCAGTTATATTCCTTGGCACTCCTGTAGCTGCAATGCTCACACACCTGTTGGGAGATTTTTGTCATTAGCATTTATTAGTTTTACAAACACAAATAAAGCATAACCCTATATAGATGGCGATAGGAACAATTAGACTTACATTATTTGATCAATGTTGCGTAAATACAGGGTATATTTATATTTATGGTTTCATATATTCCTTCCGTACCTATGTTTTGACAATGGGAATAAAATGAGGTAGATGGTACTCTGAATGTTTTGTGGAAAAATCTGCATATGTGAGATGTGAAGGTGGTCAATAAAATGGAGATAAGGATCCCATAACACTCTCTACGAAAATACAAGAACTATAAACAATACACTGTATTTCCTTTTCATCCTTGATACTTTCTTCAACAACAGTCAGTGGGATGATCACAATCAAAGAGTAAATTTAATACAAAAACAATTGAACAAGTTAACTATTTCCAATCTATAACTATATTACTTTGCTAATAGTCATGTTTTATTTTATAGTGAATAGGGCCTACCACCTATAATTCCCCCAAAACAGGCTTCCCTGGTTAATCCTTCTTGCAAAATTCAGGTTTTGTGTGGCTATCCTTTGCCAGCCTCTCATCCCAATAGATTAGCCCTCATCACCATTTTTAGGTTTTTCTACAGCTTGACTGCCTAGCAATATTAACCCAATGCGCTCATTTCACTATTTTCTTATTACATATCATAATAGACAACTAGATCAAGTAAGTTTTCTCTGTTCATGTATTTCTATGTGAAATATTTGAATGAACTGCATGCTTAAGTAAATACAAAAATTATAGTGAAAGTTGGAATCACTGATATATATATGCAACATACTGTCCTAAAGAGAACATATTTATTAAAGGACATTTCTTGAAGTTTAAATCCTAAACTTTGATGCTACAAAGACAGACAGACAAATGTAAGTGCTCTTAAACTAGCAGAAAATTCTTGTTTGTAATCTTGCACATCACTAGTAATCCCCAACTGAGTGGGATGAAAACAGGTTTGAGCTGGAGATTTGAGGTTGATTGCCCTTCCCAACACCATGCAATGGACGCAAACTCAGGTTTGTCACAACCCAAGTTGAGCGCTGTAACCACTATGCTGCATAGTCTCCAAACTAAGACCCCAAGAATAAATACCAAAGTAAAATGAGCTCACATACAGGGATTGTCGTCATCTTTGATATTGTAAACTCTAATTAGTGTGGGTGGGGAAGAACTATAAACACGTAAGCAATTCAGGTTAAAACCAATGACTTAAGTAGTAAACAAATGGTCTTAAATTTCATACTCCCTGCATGATGACGCAACAAACTATAAGAGATATAAAGTCGTTATTTATCCTGAGCTGTCAGGTGGGTCCACCAGCCCTGGTGTAAGTGAATGAGTGACCCACGTTATATAAATGTGTCTATACTCAGCATGTATTCTATATCCAACCTCCCATATACTTGGAATATTGCCAAGACAACGGTACTGTATTTAAACTTTATCTAAAACAATTCATACTTATGTAAAACAGTACAGTATCTGCTGCAATGTATTCCTATACGAAAAATTCTGAAATTTCACTTTGTTCTAATATTTTCAGAGTGTGTATGTTCAAAACTGCACTATTCAAAACCTTGTAAGATGAGGGACAATTGTATGTCAATATCTGTTTCTATATCTTTTCATGTATATCAAGACAAAGTTTATTTTTTGCAATATGTGAATGTAAGATCTACTGAACAATGCATAAGCAAATGAACTAGGCCCCACAATGCTCTGACAAACTGGCTATAAACATAAGTATAAAATTTTGACATGTGTCTGAGTTTTACTTAATCTAGGTCAACCAGTCTCACTAAAAGGTTGTGAACAGAGCTCCTGTGCAATCAGGAAATCGAGTGGATATTTGGCAAGGAGTAAGTGTGCAAATAAGTATTATTGTCAGTTTCAAGATATGAGCAAAGTACTAAGACAGAGAGATACTCCTTTCAAAGGGAGATACTAAGTAGGCATAAAGATAGTCACAAGCTTGACATAAACTAAGAATTATTGTAATTATGAAGATACGAGTAAAATAACTAATGGGAAATATGCAAAGGAGGTAAAATGCACAATTACACAAGGATGAAAGATACTAGAACAAAATACTTATAAAAGCAGAATGAAGGAGTAAAAATGAGTAGAACAAAAATAATGTGCCTGAAAACTCTCAACACATGAATCAAAGAGTGAGAGGAGAACTGGATAAAAGCAAGGTGTTGGTCAACCACAGTCTATTTAGGGTGACTTCACCAAATAAATAAAAATGTAATTTAAAAATTCATCAAAAATGAGTAGTAAGATAAAATCAGATAATATTGCTACTATATGAGATATCCTCTCTTTAGAGCAGGAGCACAAAAATACTCTATAAAAGTATCAATGAATACCAACGGCCATATCTATGTGATAAAAATATCAGCCGTCAACATTGAGAACTTAAAGTAAATAAGTTAAAACAGCAAAATTAGTAGCAAAAAATACTGTATACAGGTATTACCAATTTAGTTTATATAAATGTGTCAAGAAAAGTAATATTAAATAGTATTCGCCGACTGTAAGGAACAGGTATAATATGGCTCACCCAAATGAATAAAATAAGTATTGGAATATATCTGGGACTTATGCTCTGGTGTAGATCAGGTACACTGCTTTATGCTCATGTGAAAAAACATGAGATATATGATAAAACATTTAAGGTGAACCCTGATTTTAATATGAACAGGTGGGCAATAATATAGTGCATTTCAAGGGGAACCCAATTCTAATATGAACAGGTGGGCAATATGGAAATGCATTTATGAGGAACTCAATTTCTAATATGAACAGGTGGGCATGACATGGCCTTCAGAGAGATCCCAGTTTTTAATATAAACACGTGGGCAATATGATAATGCATATATGGAAACCTCAGTTTCTAATATAAACACGTGGGCTATATGACAATGCATATATCTGGAACACAATTTAACATAAGACAGGTGGGTATTTAAATAATTATGATCAAACTAACTGATTCAGTCGATTATCAAATCAAGTGAAATTACAACAACTACACAAGAACTAGAATAATGCAAAATTTTCAATAGTAAGAAAGTTTTTTATGATCTCTGTGATAATCTCAGTACAGTCTAAACAGGTATGTAATTATATATATATACTTTAATTATCATTATATAAAAATCTAAGTTAATTTATTCAAATTATTTTAGATAACATTCTGAGAAAAATTAATGAAGCCATCAGCACAAGTCAATTTTTCTTTCTTAATAGCGCATTGCATTTAAGCAAAACCGCGAAAAAAAATCTCAGTAAAACCATTGAATATGATATCATTCTATTGATCATTCTGATAAAAATGGAAAATCACGAGGAACAGAAAGAGGTTCATGATAAAAGGAAGAGAGAAAACAAAGAAAACAGTAGACAAAAGGAACATCACAAAGACATGCAAACTTACAGGACTGATACTATGCTGAAAGTATAAAGAAAATACATTAGCTAAAGAGAACTGCATCAAATACTCAAAAGGTCAGATAAAAACAATCATAAAAAAGTATGGTTTCTACAGCTAAGGTCACGAGACAACACCAGCATTCTCATACAATAATAATAATAAATATCCAAAAATTTCATGACAGGTCATATCTTTCAAGAGACAACAATACACACGACATTAGTTCGTATGTATTAATTCATATGTATTAATACATATGTATCAATAACTTGATTCCTATTACTCTTTCTCTACGACTAAGTCTGAAGTTTTATACATTAATTGTATTAAGTGTAAACGGTGTCTAGCAAAATATTTTTGAATATGGCAAAATATTCACAAAGGGGAAAAAAAAATAAATCCGAGAACATAGACAACTGAAAATAAGTACTGTATATCAGTAACTGGCCCTTGGAGCATATTTTTTTTTCTATTTTAACAAGGGCAACTGACATGATACTTTCACTTTTATCAAACCAAGAGCTTGAGCAGATGCTACTCCATCACTGGCCTACACAGTGCTGCCAATATGACAGGGTCTACCGCACACAAGGCAACAGATGACCTCTCGTTTAGAGTTCAAGTGGATTTGAAGAAATTAAGTTGTACAGACCACCCGGGTGTAGACTTTGTACCCTGGTGGGAGCCAGTTGGTATATTCACTAGGGGGGCGAAAAACCTCATTCCTGTTCCCTTGCGTGTCGCAAAAGTTGACTACATAGGGAGGAGTCATGGTACTGAGAAGCTTCACCTCTATTTTTCCTCCCACAAAGTCAAAGAGTTTTGTTTTGACTCGGATGCCCCCCTTAAAAAGGGGATTATGGCTTCTGTGTATAGAGACCAAAGGTTGAACTAAAACATTAACAATAGATTAGGAAACTATTTCTATATACTCTAAGTCAATCTTCTTTGTTATCATATTCAATGTCTTAAAAAATTCTGGGAGTTTGCAAGCCTTCATCATTCTAAACTAATATACAAAAAATCCTTCTCCCATATTCAATATACAAAGGAAGCAGATATGTATGTTCAAACCAAATTTAATTTCCCTTTAGTATTACATGTGCTTCTGCCTTTTCCGTATGTGTCAATAGTACTTTTTTCTCGCCTAAAATATTCTACATTTATAACTGGGTCATATTTTCCATCACCTTAAATATATTGTTAAGCTATAAGGATTTTCAAAATGTATAATTCTGATATAGAACAGGGAAAGATGTATGTTTCTCATTATTTCAAATTTACAATGTAGGAGTGGTTGAGGTATGTGTGGATCGCGGTGAATGCGCATTTTTTGGCTTGGCCACCCCCTTACTAGGGGAAATGCGGCTATGTGCATATGTATGTACACTATGAGCCCAACATTCTTGTCAAAGACTTAAGATATCTGAAAGAGTATATGCAAGTAAGACATAACACGTGATATATGATATCCATGGAAGAAACATATACATTCCAGAATGAAAAACAATATTAGTTTCTAAAATTAGGAATTATAAAAATGTTCTTCCACACGAGAACATTAAGCTTTATGTGTGCAATTAAAGAAATTACAGTACATCTGTTTCCATTAACACATGAGAGTTCTAATTATCCACATAAAATATTACAATCACAATAATATTACTAAAAATGCTATTGTAATTATTCTTCTTAAGTATTTTTCTAAGCTCTATATGAATAATTCCTTTTACCAAAGAATAGTTTTTTGGTCATGACCTTAAAGGAAGTGATTTTCCCTTATTGCAATTCTGGAGGATGTGTAATGAAGTAAATACAGAAAAATGGGTACATCTTGTCTTCTTTGGTGAGTGTAATTATAAATATAATAAACACTGCTATCTGGGAGCAATATATCAGTTCTTTTTATACACGCATTTTGATCTAAAGCTTTATGCAAATAGATATGAAATAATATTACTGGTAGAATATGAAAAAGAATTAGAGTGTACAATGTCAAAGTAATTACCAAACTACTTGTTTTCAATTCAAAAAAGGACGTACGAAATAGGCTAATTAACTTATAGAGAATTGAACTTTACCAACAAGGATGATCTGATAAAAGCTGAAAATTGAGGTAAAAACTATAGCAGAGGTTCTTAATCTTTTTGTGTAGCGTCCACTTTCACCTAGTTGAACAGCCCAACGCCCCATTTCATTTGGAAAAGGTAGGAAATGGGAATAAATTTTTTTAATGTGGATGATAAAATAATTTTACAAAAAAATGGCCAGAAAGATTTTATCGATAATAATGGTTAGCTTATTGCCCCCTAGAACTTAATACCCCCCTCACACACCAGCCCCCCCCCCCCGGGGGGGGGGGCGCTATCACCCAGGTTAAGAACCACTGGTCTATGGGCTAGTTGTACAATGTGTCTCATATAATTTGGAAACTTATTTATTGCAATATAATAATTCAGCGTCCCACCCTTTCCCATGTACAGTGAAAGAAACTAAGAGAGATGAAAGTATACGATGAAACCATAAGAGATGAAAGAATAAGAGTATAAGTCCAAGGAGTATAATAGCTAAAGAGTATAAGAGATGAATGTATAAGATGAAACCATAAACAATGAAAATACAGTATAAGAGTATAAGTCCAAGGAGTATAAATAAAAGAGTATAATTGATGAAAGTATAAGATAACTTTATAAGAGATGATAGTGGAAGGTCGGCAATGACTCATTCCCAGAATATATTTTCTTGCAGCACAAAACAATTTATGAACAGCTGAGAATGATGAAACCTTAAAATATTAATTTTTCTGTTGGAATCGCAACACGGATGAGGGATATATATATATATATATATATATATATATATATATATATATATATATATATATATATATATATATATATATATAATTTTTTTTTATAAATGATGATTTTTCCTGTTTTTGCAGGAAAACAAAGAGAGAGAGAGAGAGAGAGAGAGAGAGAGAGAGAGAGAGAGAGAGAGAGAGAGAGAGAGAGAGAGAGAGAGAGAGAGAGAGAGAGAGAGAGAGAGAGAGAGAGAGAGAGAGAGAGAGAGAGAGAGAGAGAGAGAGAGAGAGAGAGAGAGAGAGAGAGAGAGAGAGAGAGAGAGAATCTTACCTGGGCTAACTGAAGGCAACATAGAGGTTTTTTCTCTTTTAGGAGATAGCACAAGGTAGGACTTACACCTATATAGGGAGAGACTGGGGGAAATCCTTTTACAATCCTGGAAAAAAAGTAAAAAGTATTACAAACAATGACTAGAGTCCATATACAGTATACAAAAAACAAATGATATATAAACTGTATTTAAAGTATTGCTGTTATGTTAAGGATGGTAAAGTTATGCATGTATATTTCTTTTATATGCAGAGCTTCAGGACAGACATGTACATGCCTACAATCAAGTCTGTGTCCAGATACATTTTTCTTCAAATGCTTGCACAGGACTGTGTAATTTTTTTCTAGCGAGTACGTACAAAATTACTGCTTGTATTATAGTTATGCTTTGTGTTATTTACATAAAAAGATATACATAGACATTTCACAAAGATGATTTTTATACATATACAGACATACGCAAGACAAAGGCATTATACTCGACTGTAAAAATGTCAAAATTATCTACTTAAAACTGTTACAGAGGCTACAATACTCATGTTTGTGATAATATTCGGTGTCATATGTCCTATATAGTCTTGTGTTATATCTATTCAGTGAGTTGAATATAAACTTGATAAATATCACAAGCATGCTCTGTAGTCATTGTAAATCTTTTATCCATTTTCAACATATTTCCTTCCTCCCATACATTTGGTAGTTCAGATTCTATATATGCTACGAATTGTCTTCTCCTGTATATATAATCTTTTCTATCATCGAAAGCCAAGTTTTTAAATAAACCAAAAATAATCTAAACCCAACGTAATCAACATAACTTTACATCCATCAAGTTGGTACTCAATACAAACTCATTTTTGGAGCAACACTTTATACCCTCTTTTACTGGATACCATCATCTCCTTACAACTCACATTAAACCTTACCAACTTTGCTTAATAAATTAACCTACTTCTACTTGAAATAGGCAGACTTATCAACCTTACGAATGCATAATGGAACATCACAAATCATCTACCAATCCACTGTTAGATATTTCTTATAATAAAAGACATTAACCATTGCTTGACCGGCAACTCTCAATCCTTTTGCAATGAATTTCAATGCAATCTCATTTATACCTGTTGCATGTTTTTTTTTCAGTGTTTCTTTTATTTCCTCTCTTTATCATCCACTTATTCTCCAACTTCAAGTTATGCAAACTTCCAATTTCCAGTTACACCACCTCCATCACAATGTCCTTCTCCACATTCGAAAGCTCATCAAAATTTTCCCTCCATATCAGCCTTAACTCTCTCAGATATTTATATTTTTTGGCACTACTTAACTTCCCATCTTTATTGATTACCATGTATACCTTGTTCATACCCTTGCAATATACCTAAGTACTAATACAAATATTCTCTGGTAACTGTTATCTCCACTTTTCAAGAGGTCTTCAACTCTTCATTTTCAAGTTTTACATCTGCAAACTTCACATGAGGCTTTTCTTCTATTAAAAGTTTCAGTCTTACAGGTAAATTTCCAATGGGAAACTTTGATATCTCATCAGTTCACTGGCTTTTTTTTTTAATAAACCACTAAAAATTATTTTCTGTTTCTTTGATCAATCCCTGCAGTTCACTCATCTCTTTAGTATATAACTATTTAGACTTTATATTCCAACCTCCCCCTCCATATCAAATTTGTCTAATTTCAATCCCATGTATTTTCCACACTCTCTTTAGATTATACAGTAATATAATAGTGATACACTGTATTTAAAAATCTACAGGTCATGCTGTAACAGATAAGAACACAGCATCTTCATTGAGTTGTCATTTCGAGAGTCAGTATTAAGCCCCTTTAAAATGGGGTGGACACAGACAGGTTAGAGCTGGGGATTAAGGCCTGTTGCCCTTCCTAATGCCTTGCATTGGGTCAAACCCATGGAGTCATTTCCCAACACACGCAATCTGTCACTAAGCTACCGCAGCCCCTGGACTGTATTTTCATGCTATTATGTCTGATGGGTCTACAATACATTATAAAATCCCATACCAAAATCAATTTGATACAAACAGTGCGTAATACTAAAGTATATTTACTGTTTGCACAAAACCAATTATAAAAAACTACTAATATACTAATTTATCACTTCAGTTAAGCAAAAGGTCCTGAGCAAGTTGGCAAAATCCATGCATATAGAGTAATACTGTATTCATAAATCTCTCAAATAAAGCAAAACATAAATTATGCAACTGGTTCTCACGCTATCATTTCTGAAGGGGATCGCCACGGAACATCATCGACTTCGTCGTCACTCTCGCCTGACGCTTCATCGCTACTTCTCTCTTGACCACAGATATTTAGGGTTGAGCCAGTGAACATGTCTGGTACGGGCAATATGGAAGGACGTCGAGTATCTGTAGAAGGATAATAAATTACAAAACCTAAGCAATATACAGTATACCGATTGTTAGTGAATATCATATGTGTGAACAATGCATTAAAATGAGATAATCTTCCAAGATATGACAGTTGGGATTAGTTTTAACTTTTGTCACATTCAAAATGTGCTTTGGAAGAATTAAAAAATAAGCATCAAACCTATAAACATATTTTCTTGCATAACTACTTTTAGTACAAGGGCTATGGTATATATTTAAACAAAGTAAAATATTATTTAGTTTTTCCATCATATTATGCTATCAATCAGTTCCACCACTTCCTGCATATGTCAAAATAGTGTATTTACAATAGCCTTATATGTGTTAATACTTTGTATATGACTGATTCAAAACCTCCTTTATACTTAAATTACGCCTGAATTACTATAATGTACTTGAACTTTACCTAATGCAATATATATTTATGTAAAAATAGAAGAGTCGTTGCTATAATGCATTTTTGGGGGGTAAAAATTTTCTGAGTTTTAATTTATTTTCCAATCGCGTATGTTCAAAATTGTGAAACTAAATAGCATGTAAGAAGTGGATAAATGCAATGAACAAAGAAATTCTGCTCCTTATACTTACTTATTACTAATACAATAAAAGAATAGAAAAAGAGCGTAACTAAATGACAATAAAACCAGTCAACCCACAATGGACCGTGAGGATCTGACTGTATAAAATACAGCAGTCGGTATCACCTGGAGTATTGTACCTGTACTTACCTGGTCGTCTATCTGAGACACTCATTAGAGTATCAGAGCGTGGCACATCCAGAAAGTTGCCTCCACTCAAGGACGGACTATTGGATTTGGTGGTGTCTTCTCTCTCCAATTTGTGCCTCGGGTGTGTTTTCTTCAGTTCCATCGATCCTGAAAGATATTATTTAACTAAATAAGTTGTTTTTGGAAAAGTGAATCTTATCTATTAATTCAAATAGCGAAATAAATTTCTCACTCGTTCTATATTAGCATCATAATAAATGTTAGTCTTGCAATTTTAGAGGCTCATAAATTACCTGGAGTGTTGCTATTCTATATATGATAACCAGATCAGAAATGGGAAGCCAAGATTAATTAAGATAATTTCTGCATTTCCAGGAGCAAAAAACTAAGCAAATGCATATTTTAATTATTCTGTTTTTAAAGAAGAAGCTTTGAAGCAAACACCAACCTTAGAAAAGCCTGGCAGTAACCTGAACAAAACCATTCCTTAATGAAAATAATCTGGCTAAGGGATCTAGGTGGGTGACTCAAGTATATGGAAATACTAACAAAGCAAATATTAAGGAAAACTATATTACAATAGATAAAACATGCCAGATTTTACACTAGATAATCATTCGCCTATGTGCCATTCCCAAAAGAAAGTTTCGTAGCACTGAATTCAGCTGCCATGCACCTACATTTTGAAAGCTGCGTCTATAAAATAAAACAGGATAATATCGAGTGACAGCAAGGGTACTGATTTGGCATGCCAGATTGTGAAGATTATGTACAAAATTTCATAATGGCAGATACAAGGAGCTAATTCTAATATCCCTGTAATAAGAAGAATATGAATTCAACCCCAAAATTAATTTTCAACAATAATAATAATAATAATAATAATAATAATAATAATAATAATAATAATAAAGCAATAATAATAATTATAAAAAAGCAATAATAATAATAATAATAATAATAAATATAATAATAATAATAAAATAATAATAATAATAAAAATGCAATAATAATAATAATAATAATAATAATAATAATAATAATAATAATAATCATAATTTTCAAATAGAAGGTCTAATTCTACTTTAGAAAGGAGGGTTATTATAACCTTTTCGAAGAATAACTTGCCCAGTCCACATGAATTTTATCATTTATATGGCAAGAATGGTTCATAGCAGGAGATATAGCATATCCTGCACTTCCTTATCAAAATTAGTTACCCTCTACGCATACAGGGAAACAAGAGCAGTATTCCTTACTCTCCACCACCATGAGATGATAAACCCTTGAAAAATATCTAAAGCAGCTGAGAAACAATAATTTCAAATATCCATTAATTTCTTAACTGGGGTGAACTAACTACCTGACCTAACTATACCTTTCCTAATACAGTATCATTATAAATTTTATGGGAATTTTTCCTACATGGAGTGTGAAGTAGAGATATACCAAATAATAATAATAATAATAATAATAAAAATAATAATAATAATAATAATAATAATAATAATAATAATAATAAAGTAGAGATCCATAGAAGGTATTATTGTATTTCAGAAGGTATCCCAACTCCATAATGGTTGATTATTTAGATTAATTTTAGGTTATTTAGCTGGGGGCATCAACGAATAACTACAAAGCAAATTATTTAGGTTTGTAGGCTCAGGATTGGTAGTTGTTGGGAGACTGGAGCAAAACCTTCTGTTGTGTTAGGTTATTTGACTCTAAAATAGAGAGAAATGGGATGCAATACCCCAAGTTGGCACTGGAAATTGGTTTCATAGTTATGGCATAGAAACAACCCTAGTTAGGTTGAAATAACGATACCTGATGATTAAAGGATCTAAATACAGTAATTAAATATCATATATAGAAGTTACTGGACCAAACGTATTTTAACCCCATAAGGAAGTTGGAAGTACTTCTGAAAGTCAAACCCGAACCATTTCCAATGATTAGCCCAGAGAATGGACTTACCCTCCCCTCCACCTCCTCCTTCCTGTAAGGCGAGATTCCTTCGGGTTGAGGACATGAGGGCCTCCTCCCCGGTGATATGCCTCCCTTGCTCCTCCTCCCACCTTTCTCTTCTGCGATCTACCTCTTCCTCTAACTTCTTCTGGAGCTCGTTGACAGAAACTGGAAGGGAGAGGCCTGAGTCACGGTTAGAGGCTGCTGGAAGGGTTCTGGTCTGGTACCTCAACAGCAACGATGGTCAAGTTGCATGGGGTACCTTCCCCTGGGTAGCGCAAGACCAACTACCCTCTGCATGGCTTTTCAAAGGAATACCTAAGACTGTAGTATATATTTTAAGGGCTTATTCTTCTCTTTCGTACTCTTCAGCTTTTACTGATTCTTACTCGAGTTTATGTGACCACATCTGAGACTCGTGCCAAACCCACTGTTGGTCTCAATTCCCTTAGATTTATTTAATGAAAACAAAGTGTAGCCAAGTCTCTGAAGATTCATTCTCTAAATTAAAGAGTTGGAAGAGAATTTAATGCAAAAGGGTTTGGCCGATATCAGATAGGAAAATATGGGTAGGTTTATTATCAAAATAACAGGCAAATAATAAACGAAAGAAAGAAATAGTAGACACAGAAATAAGTGGTACAGAAGGCTTCTAAGGACCTGATAAAGACACTGTCTTCACCGGCCATGATAGCCATATCTACCACTAAAAGCCATGCAGGGTTAGCTAATAATATACACACACTATTTTAGTCTTTCACTATTTACCACACGAGGGAATTTCTTTATGTTTGAAGTTATGAATGAATAGGGTCAAAAAATATGACTGGATATATATATATATATATATATATATATATATATATATATATATATATATATATATATATATATATATATATATATATATATACTGTATATATATATATATATATATATATATATATATATATATATATATATATATATATATATATATATATATATATATATATATATATATATATATATATATATATATATATATATATATATATATATATATATATATATATATATATATATATACTGTATATATATATATATATATATATATATATATATATATATATATATATATATATATATATATATATATATATATATATATATATATATATATATATATATATACAGGGGGTCCTCGGATTATGATGTAGTCGAGTTACGATGTTTTGTGGTTACAACACATCTCCCATAATTTATTTTGCTTCTATTTAGATATTTTTGGCCTGTATTATATCTCCCAAACATAAAACAGAGTCTTCTGATGGCAGTGCTTTGAAGTAAAGGAAAGCCATCACCATGGAAGTGAAATTAGAGATGGTGAAATGCATGGAAAAGGGATAAAATTTATTGCATTAGCATAAGTGGGTGACGTACGTGCTTATTTAGGTATGTTTCGACTTGCACTGAAATTCGGGTTACATCACATTTCAAGAATGGAACTCTGACGTAAGTCAAGGACCCCCTTTTATATATATATATATTATATATATATATATATATATATATATATATATATATATATATATATATATATTATATATATATATATATATATATATATATATATATATATATATATATATATATATATATATATATATATATATATATATATATATATGAGAAAGTAATGGATATCTCCTACAATGATTCGAACCTAGTACCTAATGATTATCTGTCAATTTACATCTCCCGTACCTTGGGAGTGGCGTGACGTAGTTCCCTAATGTGAATCACAGTATTGGATTGTCAGTTGAGCACTGAGTTCGAATCCTTGTCTGCGAGGCATTTATTTCTCTAACTGTCTGAACATATGTTTATGTGTTTGATTAAGTACATTATATATATATATATATATATATATATATATATATATATATATATATATATATATATATATATATATATATATATATATATATATATATATATATATATATATATATATATATATATATATATATATATATATATATATATACGCCAGTAGAAAGATGATGAACTCCCAAAACAATTAATATATTAATTAATTTCGACATGTAACTCTAAGAAACTTTAAATTTCCATCTTCTTAAAAAAAAAGAAAAAAATAAATAAACAAAATTCTTTTGAGAGTTCTCTCTCATTTTTGAATGACTAAAACTACAGGGAGCAAAATTTTTATATTCAGTATTAATAAGTAAGTATGGCTAACATATACAAACGTACATGCATACACATATAAACACCATGTAAGTATGTGTATATAAATAGTCGCGCATGTATGTATGTACGTATGTATGTATGAATGGGTGCATATGTATGTATGTATGTATGTAAATTCAGAGGTCTACAGAATAGGCTATAGTAAGTATGCGGATCAGTATCTATTAATAAATATAGGTTGCAACCCATCAATAATGAGCCTTTTGTGTACGATGTATGATAAAACTACAGAAAAGTCACATATAAAGAAAATAGCCAGCAAAAGAACATAGAAACAAAATGTACCTAAAAGGGAAGAGCGATGAGATGACTATAAACACCATCTACCATCATTACATTCCATTCAGGTTGATATAAACCTTATTATTTTAATATCCTCCCAACATTACAATGACCGTTCTTATTTTTTAGTTGGTGAATGTAACCTACTGCAAACTGACCATTAGTTTTGCCTAAAAGATGACGGGCGGCGCAGTCAACATAGGAAACGAATATGCTCCATAGAATGCCACTTCTGAGATTTGGCTAGGGCATAAACATTTCAAGGAGAGCCTATGCTGTGATAATGAGATAGGAAAAATTTGTTGTACGAGACTTAGACAATTAACATGAGAAAATGAAACAATGTTTGGCCACTGAGCTAACAGATTGCAGGTGATGCCTACCAACAGCATCTTCAGGATTACAAATTGAAAATGACCACATTTTTCAGATAAATAGTATCGATGACCTTGACATGCAAACCGAACAACAGTCTGCTGGGGATGACTGAGGAGGGACAACAAATACCTTCGGATTTTTTATATCTTATGGCAATAGGCCATAAAATTCTAAGTCAATACAAAGACCAATAGAAGGGCTGAAATGTGATGATGACCTTGAACAGAATAGCCACAAGACGATAATGTAATGTTGCCACTAATGAACATGCTAAAATATGAAGACCGAATCATCCGGTCCAAAGGCCTGTGCCTACATGAAATTAGCTTAATCTACAACAACAACAAAATGTGTGATAACAAACATCACTGCTGAGTAAGAATAACAGAACATCTGTTAAACTCCATCAGATTACTCTTCTCTCATTTGCAGACACAATCCTAAGAGTGAATCTTTCACTCAGTTAAGAATTTTGCCGGAATGACACAAGCCCAGCAAAAAAGAACTTCAATTAACAATCTTTGAATCTACTGTGATATATTATCCTTCACTTTGCTCTGGAGTAGGAGCAAGGTAACATCTATATTGGCTCCACTAACTCCACCAAATAGAGCAGATCCACTGTCAATATCTATAAATACAGGAACTCAAGATGCGATGCAAACAACACCAATCACATCTCCAAGTACAGAGTAGAAAATAGAGATGTCCAAGACTGTGACCACTGAAAAAACCGGGAATATTTAAAGAGAAATATCTTGCCTACGTACTCAAATCACTCCCATTCGGAATGCCTCTGATAACTTTTCAATAATATTACATGAACAAACTATTGGCAAACTGTCGTTGTTGTTAAAGAAATATCGCAGCATGTTTTCTAGCAGCTTATATGAAATAGTGCCAAGTATCTGAGTAGTCTAGACCTCCAGTTAGATAAAAACAGGATTAATGTACCAAGCAGAAGGAGTCTTGATGAAGTATACTTCGATATGGAAAGGAATAGATGATATAATACTGTATATTTAAGCTGAATAATAATAATAATAATAATAATAATAATAATAATAATAATAATAATAATAATAATAATAATAATAATAATAATAATAATAATAAAAATAATAATAATAATATTTGTAATAATAATAATCACAACATTAATTATTTATGAACAAGGTGACTCATTACAAGTGTATAAAATCTGCTCCCAAATATTTGGACACACACTCACATTTAGTGTTAGTGCAAACAGGCTGTAAGGACTATCTCTAGATGTGGCAATTAGGTGAAAGTGCGTGAGTGGGTAACAGCTATGTCGTACATTTGCTAAAAAGACTTGATTATGTATGAGATGATCACAAAGATATTTACTTGGTAATTTTGAGCCCAGGGAAGGAGGAAACATATTTCATGTCTTACAGTTTACGACCCATTAGAAATTTCAATTTTGAAAAACGAGGCAAGTATAAAACACGTATGAGATATCACTGTTATATATCCATAATGTTTTTATTTATATTTATCAGAGGGCACTGAGCTAAGAATGAAAAAGGGAGGCAGATTCTGAAAGATGAAGTCTAAGAAAGAAATAATTTATTGTACAGGACACTGTGAAATTACTATGACTGAGCTGTGAAAGCAGTCTGATGTGCGACATCGTTCTCATAAAGAAATCTAGGCTAAAGAGTTAATAGGCCTTGCTCTAAATAATACTTGGAAGTCCTGTCCTTCGTGATTTCATTGCAAGAACCAGTACATTAACAGAGGGAAATGAAATAAAGTACTTGACTTATAATAATAATCTACAGGTTCTTGAAGTCACCAACAGGCTTTCAAGATCCTTTACTTTTATTGTTCTTGAGAGTATGCAATCAAATAAGGGTAACTGGCAACTCTTGCTAATGACATCAGTAGGGGAGTTACGACCTGGCTGTAGTCTGGGACCCTGAGGTGTTCTGAGTGGATGTGCGGAGGAAGAGATTGCCCTGCTGCCACAAACAACACAGATACAGGGGAAGAAACAATTGGTGGAAGAGGGAACCATTTTTTCTCGCCCAGGAATGGTTGTGTATCTAGCTAATAATTAATAGCATTGTACCATTTGAAGGGAAGGAAATACTGTACCCTAACACTGACTGTACAACACAGCAGTTAACACTTACAGGACACTTGGCTACTGCTAACAATGATAGTTACTCTTACAGATGGGTTAGTAAACACTCATATCCATACTGAAGGGAGGGTTAGTACTTCAAAGTAAAAAAAATAATAAAAAGCTATATGTAAATAAAAATACAACATGGGGCCAGGAAACAATCCCTTCAAAAAACTCAAGGTAAGTGTTCTAGACTTTTTTTAACTCTGTTAAGGAAAGCTAAGAGAGGCATTGCACAAAGGCTGCTGTACGGGCAAAGGGCTTTCCGTCCATACCGTGGCGTCGTAACTTCAGCAGGACACATCTTCGGCCTACAAGGCAAGAAATTAACCAACTGTAATTTCACTGGCAAGGAGTGATTATTCAGCTCTACCTGACACCTTGCATGAACGCCGTGTAAGAAACAGGATTTTTTTTTCTTAATCTTTCAAAATACTAATGAGAGCTGAAGGGTTATGAGAAACAACAACAAAAAGAATTTTAGATGAATGAATTTCCATTTTTTTAAACGGGGGAAAAAGGTTGAACAGTCACTGAAAGGATGCAACAGACAACAATGGATATTTAAAGGATGATATTTTAAAGCGAGAGAAAATAAAAAAAATGCAGTTTTTATCTTTCTACAGTGGAAGTTATTATTTAATAACAAAAATTAAAATGGTATCAACAGAAAAACCAAAGTAGGCTATGGTTTCATCTGTTGCCCCGTCAGTCAGGGTGCTAAACACTTTGTCTTACCTGATCTCAGTCTGGGTTTCTCCTCTCTCTCACTAGTTCCACCTACGACATTTCCCTTCTCCACGTCCTTGGAAGAGGATTCTCCCCCTTCATCTACTTTCCCTTCCTGACTGGCACTACTACTGGGAGCTGTATTTGTTCCCACAACAAAGGCACTGTTCTCTTCTTTAGTGATACTCATATAGAAACAAATATCTGTCTTCTTCATGATGTGTCTGGGGCCAGGGTTGAGCAAGATGGTGTCTTCGTAAAACTCCGGCAGTTCTGCTGGTCTTACTCCAACTAATGCCACACCATACCTGCAGAGTTCACATAACCACAAAGCTAGGAACATTCACATTAATCGCTTCACTCTAAAGTTCACTAAATGACTTCTAGGGACAAATTATCAATATCCTAGCTTCATACTGGACATCATGTAATCCATTTAGAATCGAGAACACAATAGCAAAATAATGAGTCCTCTTGAAGCGCGTTTCCATTACAATAGTGTCCATTTTGCAGAAACGATATTCCATCAAAACCTGTGGTTTCCATGATTAGATTAAAATTCTTGCCCTTTTCCTGACCAGGAAAACAACTTCTCACAGGCATAGAATTCCGGAGAGTATAAACAATGCTACTGATGCAAGCTTTCTCTATGACAAATGTGTGTAAAATCATTCTCTGTTCTGCCAAAGGACACATATAAGTTTTCATAGCAAGACCAAGATTTTTTTTTAAGAAACTGTAAATGAATGAATTTACTCATAGTCATGTATAGAAATATCCTTTGCATCCAAAGAGCAGATGCTGTTCACCTATAAATTAATTTTCTTGCCTGTCCCGGCGTTGTTCTTATAAAATAATATGATTATCATGATGTATAACTTCTCTGTAGCCATGTATAAGTGATGAAATGCTATACAGAGTGACTACTCCATTAGACAGGGCCCATTAAATGACTAATGTTTCATTTTTTTTCTTTTTTTACACTTGACAAGAAAGTAAACGATATAGTGTACAAGTATACTAACAGGTGCCCCAGCCATACTGGAAACTTGTTAAAACACATAACAGAAAACCGAACAAGAAAAACGTAATGTACAATCTTTGTATGTTTCGATTCTGATTTTTATGAAGCCTGTAAATGCAAAATCTTATTATTTTCATTTCTTTTTAGATTCTCCACCCAAGGATGGGTGGAACGGGTCATGGAGGACCCGTAGGGTGGTTGCCAGCCGGCACAGGCCCCTTCCCCCCACTGTGGTGCCAGCCACAGCAGTAACCTCCCCAGTAAACAGCTTAAGCACTCTTGCCTGGACAGGGCACGATCCGTCGACCTCGCGAATGCCAGGCGAGCACGTTACCACTGTAATCTTATACTTTTATTTATTCAGATACAGCAAAGCCACATCCACTCTAAAGGTAATACTGAATTCATATACATTTAAGCACAAACTTTGCCGTCCATTTAAAAATGTTATTAATTTGTAGAAAAATATGACCAGGCAAATATATGGATCTGAAAGCAGATGATTTCAGGGTTTCTAAAACTGGAC